>JAGKTI010024043.1:415-14543 GCA_018397915.1 Birgus latro
AGAGGGAGAGAGAGAGAGAGAGAGAGAGAGAGAGAGGAAGGATTGATCTGTGTGTTGTTCAATGACAGCGGATAGTCATAATAAAATGCTGACAACTTGAATCACAGAGGCAACGACAAGCTATACAAGCAAACACTTGAGAGCCCTCCCTCTATCTTTTCGTAGACCCCCTCAAAATAAGTAATTCAGGCTTTACTATATCATAAATATAGTTCAGATGAAAATGTTGTGAAAAAAAAGTCATGTCTCGTAAAGGCCTAACTAGTAAACATGGACTGGGAAGGACAATTACTGGCTGTTGACAGAACGATCGACTGAAACAAGTTATAGTTCGTTTCCTATTACACACTTTTGAGCAACAGTAATAATATACTTATTATACCGAAGGTTATTGTCCAATCATGCGATTTTCCGGGCCAAGCCCATGAACAGTGTATGAGGTCTATCAGTATCGATGATTATTAATAATGCTACACATTTTATATGGGTTTAATTATCACTCGGTAAACGCAGTTGTGGTACACTGGAAGAACTTACAAAAATAATCCAGCACAGGGCTCCCACAGAGCTAGAATCGGCACTATATGGGGGTTTCATGTCTTTTAACCAAAGAAAACAGCTTTCCGAATTATTTATTAATACAGTCACAAACTGAAGACAAATCAGGTGCAGTGGAACGTCATGACTGTTGTGACGAACGCTGTGAGGACCACGTGGGTCATCTATCCGTGAACCCAGACTGAAGCTGCCCTTCCACTGCAGTCCACCATTCTCCTTTTATGGCATAGGGAGGGAACTGAGGGACATTTGCTTAACTGGATCGTGGAGCAGCTCGGTTATATCGTTGCTGCCCATGAAGGTGTCCCCCTCCAGCACTGTACGAGCTGGTGACAGGACAGAACAGAACCCTAAAGAACACCCATATTGATGGTTTTAACACAAGGGCTTGCTACAACGCAGCTATAAATTAGACACTACACTGTTTTGAACTAACCTGGATTATCAGTGTCATCCCCTTATCATGAATGTTGAACAGTAACGAAAGATTAATATTTCAAAATGTTTCCTGTCATAAAGAATTGCTAGAAAAGGATGTCGAACCATAGCATAGCCTTTTTCTGTAACTTAATTACCTAAAATGAGCTAGGTATAAAAGAACGAATCTGGGCCAAGTGAAGGGGAGACAACTGTAACACCATTTATTGTTATCTTCCTCTTGTCCAACAGTAAGTAAAAGGGAAAAACTCCTTTCACGCCAATAGTTGTATATGCTAACGTTATGTTACTGAGCACTGAAACTTAGCATTTAACAGACTTGAAATATTACCTTCGTGTGATATGTTAACCGAACAGAAGATATACAAACAAAACCATCGCAAACGATAGAGTGAGTGTGTGCGTGACCTGAATATGAAACCAAGTGTAATCTCTGCGCTCACCCAGTCCAACATTTACTGGTACAATTCTCTATCTGGGTCAAGGGATTAATCTCATTTCCATAATTATCACCACGCTCCTCTCACCACAAGGCATCATTCCCTTGAACAGGATCATTAAGCAAAATAGTTTCCTTCCGTTATTAATCTAATTTCTATATTTTCTTTATCATGGTTTCAATGAGCAAAAAAACGCCTTCCTTTTAGAATGCAAGAGGTCAGTATCTTCGTGACAAAGTAGTTGGAGAAAGCTCTAATGCATAATATTCATTAGTAATTAATAATCTATTTGAGAGTGGAGATCAATCATGTACGCTGTGATGAACCACGACCATTCACTGAAGAACAGTGGAGGGGAAATTTACGAGAGCAATTAAGGAGAGAGAGAGAGAGAGAGAGAGAGAGAGAGGCAACATTACAGAATATGAGGAGAGGAATATGTGCTCAAAAAATAGACAAGACAGAAAATGTTCACATGGTGTGTATGTTCATACAGATTGTGTGTGTGTGTGTGTGTGTGTGTGTGTGTGTGTGTACGATGGTGAATCACATTTGTTTCTTTTATGCCGCCAGCTTCAATTGTTCTTCTTACCAAAGACCCCTAGAAATTAAGAAGTCAGAATCAAGTTTCATAATTTCAGTATTCGCTAAGCAAGCAAATGATTACAGGCTGGTTCGTGAATAGCACTCAACTAGAAACTCGCCTGTGGTATCGCATGTTGCAGGAAAGGCTTGATCTGCCGGCGTGGGCGTGGATGTGGCACTGTTAGTAGGAAATTAATAAATGATGGAGGATAGACACTGATACCTGTTTTAGTTAACAACTGAGTCACGTACGGCTTCGCACAGTGAGGGTGTTTGTGACAGTCTGGGTGGAAGCACTGCAAGTACATACACCTGCCAAGCATACGAGATGTAAACCATCTTAAAATGTAACGATGCGTGTTATGGCAAATTGATTTAAATTACTTTCTGCTTAATTTTATTGATCAAAGGAGTTTAGTCACCATTTTTTGTGAGAAATTGCCGCCGGGAATATCCTAGCTGGCAAAAAACTGCAACTACACATCCACTTGTCTAAGCCTGAGTGAGATGCCAGGCAGACAGTAAGCCATAACAAAGGTGGCATACTACTTTCGAAAATTTAAATCTTTTTTACTTCTCTTCCCGTAGCCACTGGCAGCTATGCATTCAATCTGAGCATCAATATTTTTTTTCCTCTAAACAGGTCTGAGTCTTCCATCAAGATATGATTTTTCTTTTTTTTTTTTTTTGACAGGGTGAGTCCCCCTCGGGCGCAAACGACATTGAAAATGGATTATAATGAGTGCATGAATCTTGTTCATCTTTGCTGCATTCCTTTGTCTCTGGCCTATTTTTTTTTTTTTATAATCACACCTAATATTAACTCTATTTTATATGCTGAACTGCAAAACTAATAATTTTTATAATAATGAATCTCATACTTGTAATTTAGGACGTGCATGATTTATCACTGTGCAATGATATTTTCAGTGACATTATCGGTGCCACAGGAAACTTCATACCACATCTTTCCGATCGATTCATTTTGCACAGTACTCCTCATTGTTGTCGTGTATGCTATTTCTATTTTATTACTGTAGAAACAGCTTACACAGTAATATAAAAGGTGATATTTTAGTGCAAAAGATAAAAATAAGCTGTAAAGAAACAGGTGTTAGAGAATGACCCAGACTATCCAAACTATAGTTCAGTGACGTCGCAGTAGTGGAAATGAGTCCCGTGCCTTCTAATATTTATTCAGGTTGAGGATGAACTGCTAATGGAATCAGATAAACACATGACGGACAGTTCCTGCTTACCCTCTACCCCTAGATTTTTTTTTTTTTGTGGCCTCTGGTTCATCCGCAGCGAGAGCCTGGTGGACTGCAGAAAGAAGTTTCCATTCTCCTGTGATTTGTATAGCCGTACAGCAAAGCCACACGGTTATATCAGTGCCAACACGTGAAGGTGGCCCTCTCCAACACCACCCCCAAATATTGGGAGACGTAGGCAACTGAGACTAATATATACTACCAACTATCTACCAACTGTTCGAAGGACAATGAGGCAAGAAGTACATTTTTACTAAGGCCCAGTCTTGCCCTAGTATATGATCCACAGCACCATAGTCTGTGGTACAGCCAGGTTCCCAACTGTACTGGTGGGTGAACAGGGTAAAGGGGAAAACAAATTGCGCAAAGTAACCTGACCAGTCTGTGAAGGGAACGGGAGATCTGGTTGCAAACTTGATGTGTCAACAAATGACCAATCGTTTCTTCCTAAAACTGGCAGAGGGAAAGTCAGTGCTAACTGAAGAGAGACCTCTTTTTTTTTTATGTGTCCTACACTGGACATAGGCTTTACAGCCTGCTATCAAGGCCCAGCAGTCCTCCTACATACCATACGCCTCTACATGTTTGTTACTATGGTTGTGGTTCGAAGCCTTCCGTGACTACATGTGAAGTGGTTCATGGTGACACTGTTTTTCGTCTAATGGATATACTCTTTCTGCTGTAACTTTGCCTAAAATTGCCATCTCTCCTTTTTTTAATATTCAGCTATAGCAAAAGATTAACAGTGAAGTCCGATGCTAGTCACAAAGAAGTGTTATTGAGGAAATGCAGAGCTGTAATGTTGTCTTTCTCTGACTGGGATGCTTAAAATCAGCTGCAAAATTTGAGGAAAATGGTCTATGTTATGCAGAATAAAGCCGAATAAGTATCACTGGGTTGACGGAATTAAAGCTATCACCTATCGGCGGTGTCATGAAATTCTCTGAACTCAAACTGCCAATGGCACTGATCGAGTCAGCTCTACCACAGACTGTCGGATGGATACTACGGATTTTTTTTTTTTTTTCCAATTTCGCATCTCATATGTCCTCTACAATGCACCTAGGCACTTACCACTTCGGTACATCAACACCTGTGACAATGGCATAACTTATTTTTTATTAGCAGTGCATTGATATGTTTCTTATCCAGCACATCTCTCGATACATACATCTTAACTTTTCTTAAAGAGAATGTTAATATATACCTGTTCAGACAGTGTAGTACTGAGCAGAATAATGATAACGTCATGAAGGCTTAATATTTGCATAAAATCAAAAAAATTTAGAGATAAAGGAAAAACATATGATATAATAATTTATACCACCAGAATACGAACGCCATTACATAAACCTGTTCACTGTCATTCGATTTTTATTCAGTACACGTTTCAGCGCACTTGGGCCAGAATGACCCCCCCCCTCAAAAAAAAAAAAGGATAATATTTTTCTTCAATTCCTGTGTCCCCTACCTCTCAGCCACGTCGCTAACAAATGATAATTACGAATGAAAATAATGAGTTGTGATACCCCAGGAGTGTGGGTAATAGGATTTCTAAAAAAATCGATGACAACTCAATGTGGGGATGAAATTATATAAAAAGGCGCGGCAGTGAAGAGTCAGCAACTTTTCATTGATTTGCAATGTCCACATCATTATGGCTACCTGAACTCCAATAATTCGCCACATACTTTTAAATATATATATGAATCTATTTTTCATTTGACAACATATTTAAAAAGTATGACCAGCATTGTAAGAACACTTGTAATATTAAACCAATAATGTGCGGCGCATTCAGTAATGCTGTATTTCACAAGAAATATTACTCTCTGTTTTTAACAGCATGAAGTAAAGAACTTTGTGTCTGAAATAATTTAGATTATAGCATTTTTTCCAACATTAGTCATCATTAGCATTATTTACTGGGTTTATAAGAACTGGAATGCCACTTACTTTGAACTGTCCTATCTTGTTTGCTGTTTATTGTGGTAGATTTGAAAAGTAGCCTAAATCTGAAATGATAACAAGCTACATTAGAAACAGCAACATGTATAAAGAAGTATGCATTTTGAAAATAAGGGAAAACACCTGAAAGACTGAGGAATATAGGTAATGTCCAGCGTTTTTTGTTTATAAAATGTGTAACAACAGTTCTCTCACACTTGCTTGGCCCAGATATTCTTTCTTTAGAAGCATATTTCACGTAGACAAATGGCGAAACAAATCAATGATACAGCTTTCCATAGCACATCTTCATGACAGTCGTCGTATTTTAGTGTTGGTCTCATGATACACTAAACATTTATGATGGACAGATGACAGTTCTAAGCCAACTAATAGTAAATAGGGTATGATGTTGGTGATGCAACAGAGTGCAGTGTCCTTTTATGTGTGGCCGCGTTTTGTGACTTTTGCGACCACACGTTCCCAACCTGAACCCAATGAAAAGGTGGCTGGACTCACCGGAACTCAATCCTGCTCCTCAGGGCAGAGTGTAAAAGGGTGCGTCTGTTTGCTGTCATGCCAGATTTTCGGTGGTTTAAAGGTTTTTTTTTTAACTCTTCCGGCTTATCAGAGGAAGTATTTGTTTTAAAGTAATGTCCGGGATTTTTTTTTAATTGATCAGAATAATTAATACCGCATACTTATTGCTGTGCTTCCCTCATAACAGAAACGTGTGAAAATATATTGAACAAACAATATTACAGCGTAATGTTAAATCACCATGTTAGATGAACGGGGTTAGTCATCACAGGAGGTGAACAGAGTTTGTCATCACAGGAGGTGAACAGAGTTTGTCATCACAGGAGGTGAACGGGGTTTGTCTTCACAGATGATTAACGGAAGCTTCTCCATTTTTGTGTATCTTATGGGAAGTTTCTGAAGTATTTTTCTTGTGTAATATCGTTCAGAACCCATTGGAGATGGGCTTCATACATAATTTGGAAGAGCTGCTTGAGGTGCACATTTGTGAATTTTCGGTAGTTGTATCGAAATATTGGAAAATCTTAGCAACTCTTATGAGACGGGTGCAGGAAGGTGTATGAATTCCCTGGTGATATTATTTCAGTAATAAATCAACCTAGTTCGCTAATAACCCGTTTTTATTGCATCAGTCTGAGAACTAATTTTGTTTAATTTCTGAATCCAGCTAGGTTTGAAAACCTTAAAGATAAAGTGGGTCAGATTACTGATTATATAAAGACGGGCCCATATCCAAACCAAAGAAACTGCCATACGTTACACAACTTGGTATTTGTTTTCCCTGTGGGGATGTGTGAAGGCAAAACGATACTACAAGTGTCCAGTAGGGCGTCATGTCATTGCCCGAAATCTAACAGATTAACAGGTACATTTCAAATTTTATACAATGGACCTCCTTAAAATAAATTAACTGAAAACTATAATTCACTGTAACAAGTGCAATAACTCCTTTTTTCCATGTGAAAATTGTGAATTTTGCTATTTAGTTATAACCTTTGGATACCAATTTCCCAAGGTCTTGAGACATAACTTTTCCTTTATATTGTCCTATAATATAAAAAGTTATTCGTAGGAAAAATAAGTGTAGGGGATGACTTTTGAGTAAATGGCGCATTAAAGTCTTGTTTAGTTTTGAAGGACTGCATAAAATCACGGGACTTGAGTATCGATCTAATGTAGCCATTTCTTGCAGCCTTTCCATAAACTGCTCCAGATGCGTCTGTTACTATCCTGACACAGTGCTCCACACCTTGTGAGTGACATGGTCGCTGGATAATAAAGGGCTCTTTACCGATATTATTGAGCTCTTCATCATACAAGTGCATCGTTATTGGTGGTTCCGTTATGCACTCCTCGACTGTTAGAAATAAATCCTTCAGATCCCTTGCATTTTTATTGATGTTTGGTGGCCTATATTCTCTGATACACTGTTGTGTATGGTTATGGGCATGTCGAATGGTTTAGATTCTGTCTATGCCTGATCTCCGATTTGCGCGATATATCTCTGGTAGCATTGCCAATAATGCCCCAAAGGCATTTCGTTGGATTACCTGCCAAGTAACAGTCTCACTGGCAGGTGGAAGTAATTGCAGTTGCTTGATTAACTCCAGTAGATTTTTTAGGCCATCTGTGCACATTTGATGACACTTGATTCTGAACCAGATGGGTCCATAGTGGCACATGACAAACTCTGTGAGTACAGTTCAACACCACTCTGTTCCGTTGCTATATATACAGTGAACAAAATATGCTGGCAATCGTAAGCCAGTTAGTATGTGACATTAGCCCGGGCTTCTCCCGTAGGAGATCTTCATCCATGACACCAGTCCTTACGGCTTGGATAATTTTATAGAGGTAGGCTTGATCACGATTTCATTCATTAACGTCAACATTTGGAAGACGAAGGCCTTTAGCAATACACTGAATACCTGTAGAGGAAAGTGGCAAACTTTCACACTTACCCAAGCTTTGCCAACTGGACTTTTCCATTGTGCTGTACTTTCAGTTCGAAAAATGAGTTTCTTGCACAACTGGTGGAAGTTCATTTAAATGCAGACTGCAGATGAACCACGACAAAGAACAACCCAGGCAGCACTCTAGCTGGTGAATGGCTCAATTTTTTCGTCATGTGCTTGTGGCTGTACTATCGGCTCCTACCGCAGTCGTCTGCAATATCCATTTCTTCATTTGAATCCTGAAGTTCTTCCGCAATATCAGTGCAAGTTCCTCGTTTCAGTGTTAGATGGTCTAGACAGAAGATTCCAGGTTCTCTGACTAGCACATAGTGGTCTTCAGTTTCCTTTGTCCTATAGCACTTGTTCTCCTTTTTCTCCTTGAGCAGTGCCATGCCTCTCAGTCCATCAAAAAACAGAGCAGTGATTTCCTCATCCCAGTGAGTTGCTGCTTCCCATGGATCCCTCATTACCTTCTGTCGTGCTCTTGATACTTTGTGATGGTCGATTACATTTCCATGATCTCCAGAACTATCGGCTCCTAGTTAGTGGTACCAATAGCTGCAGCAGCCCTATTTGACACACAGTACCGATCTGCTTCCAAAGCTAAAGCTGGATTTCGTGTAATGTTCCTGTCTCTCTGCATGACAATATCACCCATCCACTATCTTCAAAACTTTCTTCAGTTGAGGCTGATTCTGCTGGAGTTAATTCATCCACAGTTGCAAAGGATGCTACCTCTCTCCTTTTCCTTTATTTCTTTCTGCTCTTCTTGTCTCTCTTGCCTCCGATCCTCTTTTGCCTTCCTTCTCTTCATAATGTTGGTCACCTCCCAATCTACACCACCGATTTGCATATTCTGCGTGGTTCCCTGGTTGATTGGAAAGGCATGCTCTCGTCGTGAAACTTTCATCTTTTTTTCACAGCGACACACAGACAGATCATCGCGTTGGCACTCAGCTAGATCAAACATATGATTAACTTTTTCAACGAAATTCTTGGTTTTTGTGGCCTGCATGTCTTGTTTCGATGCATGTGAGCCTTCTTCCCTCAAACGAAAGAGCTTCGTCTTCACATTTTTGACTGACTGTAGGAATGTTTGCTCGTCTCCAAAGGCCAGTCAGTGTTTGAGCTATGTTTGGTATAACACTCGTGTTGTTGGTATATTTGTTCTCCTTCTAGAAGAGGAAATTTCTTACAACTTTTAGACGGAAATGGTGAAGAATCAAAGACAATGTGTTTGGCAGTTGCTCATGTTCTTTGCTTGCTCTTTTTAACAATAAAGCTTAGTATCACAACACAAACCTGAAAAATAAACAAATTAGCAGATGAAAGGCAACAAAAAAGAATAACTACAGACAAGAGAATGTCAAGGGAACCTGAAATTCACCTACTTCTTATGCCTATACAAAGTCTGAAAAAAAAAAGCCATCTCACAGGTTTAATTATTTTTCTGGACATTAATTATGGTTCTAGACGCTTCCAAAAGTTAATTTTATTCTTTGTTTCACTATTTTCTGATCAGATGGATAACATATGGGCCAAATGTTACCCGAAAACTCAACGTGTAAAGCACTTCGAAGTAACGGCCGCCATGTAATTTTTGTACATATTTACCTGCAGAAAAAGAGGTGTTCCACGTGTAGCAGATAATTTGAGTTCGTTTTTCGAATTTAAGCCTGTCATTTGCGTGCTCCTGGCCTTTGGTTCCTTCTTCCTTGCATTAAAAAAAAGTTGCACAAAACGTGAAATGTGCCTCCTGATCGGTCACGACACTACACCCTAACGTCCAGTATGCAGCACACCTATTACAACAAAGCACAGCAGGGATGACCTCAGAAAACACTAAGATAATGAATTAAGTGCACAGAAAGAATGTGAACATATGAGTGTTGCACATACCAAACATCTACAATACTTAGCCCAACTATATCCTGATAGCATGTACCTTTATAACATATGAAACTAAAGTATACTCAAAATGAATCTAGTTCTGCTTTCACTGCATGCATCTTTGTATAGATATTCATAGCATATCATAGGGAGTAGACTGTTCCACCAGTCGAGAAGAGCAGTACTCCAAGGGTGAATGGAAAGCTTATGACAAGGAGTGCTGGAGCTCCCGTTTCATCAGCCCTGGGGACTAACTTCTGATTATCCCCCTTTGCTGAACTTTTTTAGTGTTTTAGTAATACAGATAGTAGGCCAGCATGTTCTCCAATACATGTTCCTCTAACTGTCAACACCAAACTACATGCACATTACACACTACGCTTCCTGTAAAAAAAAAAAAACTACACAAAAGCCTCCGAGTCCCGAGGGTGAGGGGAGGGACCATCAAAGCCCCCACCATATGCCCCTCCCCCAGTGACGACCAAGCGAGATGCCTGGAACCACTGTCTGACTCACTTTTTTATCTCTGCAACATTCGTGGCCTTTCCTCTTTCTCTGTTGAACACCACCTCTCCTCCCTCCTGTAAACCTCACCTTCTCTTCCTCAGTGAGACTCAACTGTCTGAGGCGACTGACAGCAAACCCTTCTCTGTATCCTCTTACTTTCTCAATATATTTCAAAGCCAAAGATGGTTGTTGTGTACATGTACCCAAAAACATATCTTGCACTCGTGTTCCTGAGCTTAATTTTCTGAATTCTCCGCTCTCTGGCTTCGGATTTCCTGTCATTCTCTGACTAAATACATCTGAACTGTTTACTTATCCCCTAGTTATACTGACTATGAAAAATTCTCTGACTATCTTACTTCTAAGATGGAACACCTCCTATCAGTTTCATTCTTTGAAATCTCCAATCTAGATTTCAATGTTCACCAGCACCTTCGGCTCTCCTTTCCTTTCATTGATCCACCTGGTAAACAATCCTACACCTTTTCTGTCATTAATGGCCTAGAGCAGCTTGTGTAGTACCCTACCCGTATCCCTGACTGCCTTGGAGAGAGTTCCAGCATATTTGACTTCTTACTTACAGTTAATTCTTATGCTGATGCTGTTATTTTTTTCTCTCCGATGGGCTCCTCCGATCATAACCGTATCACCTTAATCTGTCCTACCCCTCCAGTAAGGCCTATGAGCTCTCCCAAGAAGCGGTGGCTTTGGCACTATGGGGCTGCTGATTGGAAGGCCCTCAGGCAGTACAACTTTGATTTTCCCTGGAATGATTATTGCTTCTATGGCCAAAAGCTAAGGAGATTATTCTCTCGGTCATGGAAACATTTTCCTTTCTCATATCATGTGACTAATGCAAAAAAATGAAATTGGTTGAATCACACTTATTCTACTGCTGTTCACAACAAGCAGAAGGCCTGTAAGAGGTACCGGAGCCAACTAACATCTGAATATCATCTGTTTTATGTCTCTGCCTGGAATCGTGCTAAGTCTGTTCTTCGCTTTGCCAAAAATAATTTCATTCGTACTAAATGCTCGGATTTCTATAACTCAAAAGCTTTATGTTTCTTGTTGCACCTCGCTAAAAACCTTTCTATCAATGTTACCTCATCATCGTTCCGTCCTCTTTTCCATTCTGATGGCTCTGTAGCATTTTCTCCTACTGATAAAGATTTCTACGTTCAGCGTTTCTTCTCAGACTCCACCGTAGACGATTCCAGTGCTGCTCCTCTATCATTTCCCCCCTCTGATTTCCTCATGGACGACATTATAATTTCTTCAACTGGCGCATTTTCTGCCATCATTGACCTACCTCAATACTAACAAGGCATATGAATCTGATGGGGTCCCTCCTGTTGCCCTCAAGAACTGTGCTTCTGTGATTACACCCTGCCTAGGTAAACCCTTTCAACTTTAATCTTTCCTTCTTGCTGGAAGCTTGTTCTCATTTAACCTGTCCCAAAAAAGGGTGACAATTCCCATCCCTCTAACTATCGCCCAGTTGCTTTAACATCTTGTGTCTCAAAAGTTTTCGAGTCTATTCTTAACAAAGAAATGTTAAAGCATCTTTCCTATCACAACTTCCTTCATATCGTCAGTGTGTGTGTGTGTGTGTGTGTGTGTGTGTGTGTGTGTGTGTGTGTGTGTGTGTTTATTGTTTTTCTATCTAGAAGAGAGAGAGAGAGAGAGAGAGAGAGAGAGAGAGAGAGAGAGAGAGAGAGAGAGAGAGAGATTACGTTGCAATCCCTGCATTTCTTCACTCCCACGTTGTAACGATTTCAAAATATTTTCTGGGACATCATATTGGTTATCCAAAAGGATGTCAGGTTTCCTCCAAAGTTTGCACCACATAATTATACTTGCCCACAGTCGCATTCATTGGTCCTATAGATTAATGAAAAATATGTTAATTTGCACTTTCTAGGTCTTTGGATGTAGAACCGCATCTAACAAGAAAGTGTCAAACCCGCTCTTTGGATGCATATCTGCATTCAGACAAAGAAATATTCCCCATAAATCATGAGTTGTGTCTAGCGTCCTGGAATTTGGTCTTATATTAGCCTGACTGAATTTCCAGTTTGATTATACTATTTTCATTCATGGAGAAATTCGATTACATGACTAATAACGCTTAGAAAAAATAGTATAAACATTATTATGCACTCTTTCAACTTATATTCGTCATAACTGTTTTACTTTATGGTATTCAGCATTACTATCTTCTTCTTTCATCTTATTCAACAAAGTCTGAGCTTTATAATGGCATCAAAACAAATCCACTAATCCATATAGTTCGGGGTGAAAAAATTATCGGGATTGAAAAACTCCATTCCGCTGATTTGGTATGAATATGTTATTTACTCTTTCATCTTATACTCGTCATAACTATTTTACTTTATGCAATATCACTTTTTTTTTTTTTTCATGTTATTCTACCAAGTCTCAGCTTTCCAGCGGTATGAAAACAAATCTGCTACCCCAAACATTTCTGAGTGAAAAAAAAAATAATGATCGGACAAGCAAAAACTCGAGTGCACGGCAGGGTAGGAGGGAGGGAGAGCTGGAAATTTGTGCTGGCTGCAGCAGGGTCGGACCGCGAAAGTGTTAATCTGAGGGGGGTAATGCTTTGTAGCCATCTGGGAGGGGGATGGTCTCATTGGATATGGATTCGAATCCCTGGTGAGGCAGTGAGTAGCCTAATTTAAGGGTTTAAATTCCGTTGTAACATACTTTGCTAATCTACTGTGACCCACCATCATGTCGTAAAAACATCCCTGCCATTACCAATATATGAGTCTGTTATGAGACAGGGACGGTGGGTGTTTGCCCCGAGGTAATCACATGTGGAGCTGGATGGTACACTTGAGAATTGATGGGCCTCAGGGTATGGGCTGTTAAGTCAATGCCCAGAGGTGGAATCATTAAAAAATGTGTATTATTTTTACAGTTAATAGGTTAATACAGGTATCTACATATATAAAAGAGCTGCTTTGTTTGTTCGTTTGTTTGTCTTTCAATCATGCCCAAAGCAAGGGCCAGAGACCCCCAGACCCATATATATTCTGAATCAGAGTGACCCAAGGATTGTTTTAGGGGGTCAAAATTCAGATCTGGTTTATTTAAGCTCACTAGTAGAGTGTTCACCTTTTTGGCCCGGGCAACCCCAGGTGCCTCTCCAGCCCAATTTTTGGCTTGGAGACTCATTTGACCTCCAGTTTGAACATAGGCTATGGAAGGTTGATCTCAGGTCATTTGAGGTCACTGGTTGGGGGTCATTTGAGGTCATCTGTAATACACGCTAGAACGACTAGACCCAGCAGCCCAATTATTGGCAAGGAGACTCACTTGACCTCCAGTTCGGACATAGACTATGTGAGGTTGACCTCCGAGGTCATTTAAGGTCACTGGTAATAGTAAACAAGTGCACACAAATACTGTGTGTTAGTCTGCAAAAGCTGAAAAAGAAAGCTCCTGGATCTCTTATAATCCATCTTCAAAAACATAAGAAGTACATGGTCTTTCTGGGGTAGAAGGGAAAGACTGATCTAGAAAAAACAGGATTAGAGTGTTCGCCTTTTTGGCTGGGAGTGACCACTTCCCTGTCCTCCTTACATCATCGGTATCTGGTCCCTGTTCCTGCTTACCGAGGTGGAGGTTGGTTAAGGCGGACTGGTCACTTTTCTCTGCTTTGGCATTTTTCAATTTCTCTGCAGAGGAATTTCCAACTATATATGAAGCCGTTTCCTTTTTCACCTCCACTTTGCATTCTGCTGCCCTTCAGGCTATCCCAAAAACATCTGGCATGTATCGCTCTCGACCTCTCCCCTGGTGGAATGAGGAATGCAGGGTTGCCGTACGGGCTAAGAAGATAGCTTTTTCCCGCTATCGAAGATACAGAACCGAGCATAATCTTATTCAGTTCAGGAGGGCAAGGGCTAAGGCTCGTCAGGTGCTCAATGATGTTAGGCGGGAATCTTGGAAAGCATATGTTTCCTCA
>JAGKTI010024044.1:0-14543 GCA_018397915.1 Birgus latro
ATTGATGTACCCTTTTTCATAGTAATGTAGGTGAATTGCTGTATCTGCTACTTGCTCTGTGTCAGGTTGCCACTGTTAAGCAGTGATCTTATAGACACATAGGTTGTTGATACGCCGGTACGTGCATATGTCTCCATTTAGTAGTAAGGACTGTGATTATCTTTTTGCATGTAAGATGCATTCTTTTCTGGTTCAATTCAATAACATTTCTTCCTGCCGTGGCACACCACCATCCCTCATACTTGTATATCTTATGAAGTGCAGACGAGAAAATATATTAATGTCTGTTATTGGCAGTAATATTGTCACACTTTTCTTGTGCCTAGAATGTGGAAATGACTTACAAAACAGCTTAAGCTTATGATATAGGTTGGTAATGCTACCTCTTACCTCAACACCACGGCAGCTGAAAGGTTGAAGCTGAAAGTCTTTGTCATTGTAAGAAGAAAGAGCAAGTGCTTCCTTTCACAACCAAATCTGATTAAGTTTTACGGGAAAAAAATTCCCACTTCAACCCTATTGTAGTTGATTGATTGATAATAAATGGAATATTCTTTACTGTAGCGTTTCCTTTTTTCCCACTTGTTAGGCTTTCCTTTTCTTCCTCTCTCTTTCCTTTTTTTATTTTTTGTCTCATCATTATGATGTATCTATAATTCCACAGTGCAAGAGATTCTTCGCTATTGTGAGCTTATGCCATTTATCCCATCATTGTTGACAAAAAAAAAAAAAATCAGTAACCTGCTATATGATGGAATAAGCTCGAAACGATGAGATGCTGAGTTCAGCGTTGAATCGAAATCTGTGCCACTCTGGGCTTGACCTCTCAGTTCTACCCACTGAGCTCTATAATACGGAGTGGCTATCTCCGCAGCGAGCTTGAAGCCATGTCCGCCATATTGGAACCCCTCCACTCGTCGCCTCCACAATGGTAATGCAGTTGGATCTACTGTTCTTAGTGTTATGCTACGTATTTGTGGGTCGGTTTCNTCCATCCCGCTCCACACGGTCTTACCTATTAATAATATTACACTCCTGCTACACTTTAACGAGGATCAAGCCCAAAAAATGAATTTTGAGGTCCACTTCCCATACATTGCATCTAATTAAACCGGGGTCCAGAACTACACTTACACCACACTTAAACTAGCTGAAACTACACTTATATTACACTTACATTATACTTATACTAACTTATATTACACATATTATACTTATACTAACTTAAAATTACGGCATTACAGGTATACTTGTAGAACCCTCTCATAGGTGTTCATTATGTTAAATTTTTCAAAAGTCTGTGTAATGTGCTTTGGTATAAATAAAGGGAGAAAGTACTTAGGAAAAATAAGGAAAATGTCAGGAAAGATGTATGGGTAACATGAAGTTCTGACGACTAGTGAACTGGAATCCCAGCTCTCCCTGTCACCAGCTTTCCATCTTCATCTGGAGCAATACCCTGTTTCGATTGTTCTACACTCTCCTCCCTTTACAGTATAATCTTGACAATTTTCCGTTCATGTGATTATCCAGACAAATGGCTAAACACATAATGATTATGTACAGTTGGCATGAAAAGCTGTCGCCTCTCATGCTTCTCTCTCTCTCTCTCTCTCTCTCTCTCTCTCTCTCTCCATGAACTTTGAAGATCAGTGTGATGAATCCTCGGCAAATTACACTGACAACATGATCATCAGTGTCGGTTGCTGTGGAGTCATTACAGTTCTCTGGTTTTTTGAAGTTTATGGAGACAGAAGTGGGAGAGATGACAGAACTTTTGATGTAGACTGTACAGTCGGTGGTCCTTAATTTTCAACATGAAAAATTTGCTTCAGCTACTGCGGGACTTCGTTCCTATTGATTAGAAAATGGTGTATAAAAATTTTCAATGCTTACTAGATAGGTTTAACTGGTGCCGCATCATGTTCAAAGTTATACTATTATGGCGCAATGTTAATATGCCATTGGGTTACCTAAGTCCCCCTCTTTGCAGAGTTTTAGCCCTGCACTGGGGGGTGGTATCATGGGAACCCAACTCCCACTCATTGTTGCCTTGTTTTATGGCTTGTAATTGCTGCCTGCTGTAGCCTTCTTCGCATCCGAATACACTTGCCTGTGTTGTTCAACGACCTGGAGAGGAAACTGCCGTTGATCTTCGTTCTTGGTCAACACGGGATTAAACTCCTGAATCAGTGCTACCCGTCTTTCAGCAGGCATTTGTTACCTGTAGCCCTTGGACGAAATGCTCAGCTTCCTTTTAATCCTCTCGACTTTCCCATGGGGATAGATCGAATTCTAGGAATGAATGAGGAAGGCCAAGCAGTGTGAAGATCTTCTTTGTGTTACTGGTCACAAAACTTGAAACTGTTCTCCGATTCAGTACTGCAGCCTCAAGTTCAACTGTTGCTCTCTTTAGTTGATCTTTTCTTCCTTCCTCGTTACGAGCATCACCATTTTTCGCTTCTCTTTAGGATGAATAGCTGGATCAAACTAAATTGGTCTGACAAATATCACGAATGACGACCAAATGCTTTCAAGCAGACTTGTGAGATGTCTTTATCAGGATACTGTGGGGATTCTTGGAGAAGCCTCAGATCGTTTGCTGGAGCTAGAGCTGCTTTTATTACCATGAACCATGATTTCGGGTACTGCTTCATGATGAACACAACAAACCGCTTCAGTCCCCGGCCTTGCTTCAGTGTGATGCTTGTCTGATGATAGAAAAGATAGACGTTGATGCTGTATAAAAGTTAAGCCATCCATCTGGCATGGTGGCAAGCACCAGAGTGCTGGAACCGTGTTCCACGGAGTGGTACTTCACTTAAGACAACAATGGACAATTCTAGCAGTCCTTGATAATCATCTCGAGGTTGGCTTTCTTCCAACTGTTTCATGCAAAATACTCTGAACTCATCACATTGCTCACTATCAATCACCGGCATTTCCTCATTGTCATTCAAGGTCTGAAAGCGTGTTGTGTCAATAGTATTCCACTTGGCTTTGAACTGCTTGAATGAATGTCGGGACCAGAGGATGGTCCAAGGCAAATAGTGAGGGCATATTGAACAAGGATCTCAAAAATGCGATGCCGACAAGCCAGCTGAAGGAGATCCTTGTGCAACTGTTGCTGAATAAGGATGCACGCCCCTGCCCTCAATCCAGTATTGCTGTCAGTGGTGTCAAATGCCATTCCTACCACACGTTCAGATATACCGCAGTCATTCAAGGTTTCGGTGATGACACTGGCCATGGCCTTTCATGTCTCTGATTCCAAACTGGGCACATTCAAAAGCTTTGAAACTCCATCACCTGAAACGAGAATTGGAAGGCGTTCAGTGACATTTGCTCGTGTTACATTGGGAATTAGTTTTCCATTCCAGTGCACTACAAGCGGCACAGTTGGATGGAATGATTTCTTCAGCCATTCTGACGATTCACTCTGACTCTTGATTCGATTTCGGCGGATACTTTGCCTGTTGATAGTATATTATTGTTGGATATTGTCCACAGGCACAAATGGTCGCAGAAAGCAGATGGACTGCAGCACGGTCTGAAGCCATGGTTCGATCTAAAACAGCAGCAGCTGCAGAAGTGACAACTGTTTTCGTGCTCGTTGGCATTTCAGAGGAGGAGCTGCAAACGAAAAGGAAGGACCTGCTATATCTGTATAATCATGACCTGCTTCGTCTTCATCACTAGTTGGGTTTCCCTTCAGCCCCACTATTTCCTCTCTTACTGCTCGATGACATTCCTTACATCTCTCCTCTCCTGTTCAATCTGTTGTATCTCTCTGTCTTCCTTCTTTCCGGTGGAGTTTGACATCAATAACCAGCATAGCCTCGCCTCGCTGTCTCCCTCTGAGCCACAAGAAATTCCTTATCCTCACGATTTTTGATGAGGTCGAAAGCATTCATGTGTGCAGTATCAAAGAGATCTTTCATCTGCTCGTTCTTGGAAGTTCTTTCTCTTCTCCTCTCATTCTGTATTCCGGCTTTTACTCTTCTCCAACTTTCTCCATTCTTTACAGAGAGATTCGATTTTGGGGGTACGGTTCCGTGGCTCAGATGCAGGAATGCGAGCCTTCTTCCAGAATCCCCCTAGTTCCTCAGACAGAACACATGTTGGATCATTCAGTGTTAGTGTCTCTGTTCGCAGCAGGTAGAAACGTCACACTGATACTTCTCCACAAGGAGGTAACTTACTTCCAAGTAGTCTTTCACTTGTTTATCAACAAGCCAAATCTTGGTTTTGCTTCTGCATTTCATTACTGGCGCTGACAATTTCAACTCAGTCATATTAAGAAAGTGCTTAATAATAACTCAAAAGGCAAATCCCTGAACAAAAGAAAATAATACAGTTATTACTATAATGTAGACTGCAGTGAAGTAGGCCTAAAGCAAACACAGTCTTTCAAATAAAAAAGAGTATTATCACAACAATAATTTTGCTTCTTAGGCTCAAACTTCGGGTAAGTTGCGGCGCCAGTAAATATAATCCTATCTATCTATCGCCAGGCGCCCTAATCCCGTAAGGGATGGCCACATACAAATCGCCCCCATGTCGCCTTGTTCCCCGCCATTTCACTGCCCTGCCCCCAGTTCACACCTCCTTCTCTCATATACCTCTCCACTCCATCCCTCCATCTCATCCTTGGCCTCCCCCTCCCTCTCCCCCCACCTCACTCACATACACTCTCCTCGTCAGTTTCTCACTCTCCATCCTCTCCATATGGCCAAACCACCTCAGTGTGTTTCTCCTAACGCTTCCTATCACATCCATATTCACACCACAACGCTCCTTCACATCTTCATTTTTCCGTCTGTCACTCCATGTGACTCCACATGCACCTCTCAAATAACTCATTTCCACTGCTATCACTCTTGACTTGTGTCCCTCCAGCAAGGTCCAAGCTTCACTTCCAAACGTTAGAGTTGGTATCATAATACTGTCATGAAGTAACTTTTAAACTTCCATGCTCACTTCCCAGTTTCTTATCACTGCTTTCAAGGAACAAGCAACCTTTCTTCCATGTTGTACCCTTTCAAGCACTTCACCCTCCAAACTTCCATCCTTACTCATCACTCTACCCAAGTACTTAAACGCACGCACATTTTCCATTTCCTCCTCATCCAGCCTTACTGTACATTCACTGGCTTCACTTCTGTCGAAGACGATAACTTTACTCTTCCCTACATTCACCTTTAGATTCCGTTTCTTATACACTCTCTCAAACTCATCCACCAAACATTGCAGCTCCCCTTCGTCTTCACTTAGCAACACATTATCATCTGCAAACAACAGTACAGGAAGTTTCCAAACACTACCTTCTCTCATTAGGGCCACTACAACATCCACTGCCCTACTTTGTATCTCTTTTGTAACCCCATCCATATACAGATTGAACAACCATGGAGACATAACACATCCCTGTTTCAATTCAAACTTCAAGTAGAAAAATTCACTCAGTTCACTACCCACATGCACTGCAGCCTTAGTACCCTCATACATACTCTTCACAGCATTCAACAACTTCCCATTTACTCCATATTTTTTTTTTATGTCCGACTCTGGCCATAGGCTTTACAGCCTGCTATCAAGGCCCAGCCGTCCTCCTACATACCATACACCTCTACATGTCACCACTTCGGCGCTAACACCCACCGTCCATATTGAATACATGCTAGGGCTGTCTCATTCAGGACTGGTGTATTGGTATTAGCGGGGTTATTTTTACGACATGTCGGCGGGTCTTCTGGTAGATCAGTAAAGCCTGATTTAATGAAATTCAAATCCTTAAACTGTTCCCTGCCCCAGCGAGGATTCGAACCTGGGTCCCTCGGGACTGCAAGCCAACTCTCTACCGATCGAGCTACCGCCTCCCCTATTAATTATTATTAATGTTTTCCATAATCCTTGTCTATCCACCCTGTCATATGCTTTCTCCAAATCCATGAAGGCCGCATACAACTTCTTTCCCTTCTCTAGAAACTTTTCCACTATAGGTCTAAGAAATGAATATCTGATCTACACAACCTCTTCCCTTCCTAAAACCTCCCTGTTTTTTTTTTTTAATCCAACTAATTCCTCTGTTATTTCCCTGACTCTGTCAATAAGTATTCTACCATATACTTTTCCACTAAGAAGACAAACGCCCGTATGATTACCACACGCTTCTTTTTCCCTTTTTCCTTTGTACAGAGGAATAATTATACTTGACTTCCAATCCTCCGGGACTCTACCTTCCTCCCAAGCCAATCTGCACACCTTCCACATCGGTTCTACTACTATCTCTCCCCCATGCTTCAGCATTTCACCACACACTCCATCAATTCCTGGAGCTTTCCCCATTTTGACTTTCTTCATTTCTTCCTCAATTTCCATCCTACTGATATCTTCCTCTCTTCTCACATCCTTCCTTCTACTGGCCATTCCCCAGCCACTTATACTCGCATTACTTTCATTCTCTGTGTTCAACAATTCCTTAAAGTGTTCTCTCCATCTGCTCCCTTTTCCTCCCTTCTCGACTAGTAATCTACCATTTTTATCTTTCACTTCTCGACTAATTTCATTGCCACCCTGTCTAACTCTACCTCTTTCCAGAACATTTTCTTACATTCCCTCCACTTTACACTCAAATTCCATCCAAATTCCTCATCCACTCTCGTCTTACTCTCCAATTCGGCTAAGATTTGGTGTCTCAAGAGTTTACACCTAAGCTCACAATAAACTCTTATAGCAAATTAATTTCACCCCCCCCTCCTTAGTAATAAGGACCACCCTGAGTGTACACACGTGATTATCCCCGTATTTTATTATTCGCACTGAGCTGAAGGTGTAAAACAATCCAGTGTACCAATCTGATATCCTATGAAACGACGGCAAATATAATGCATCAAATGTCATGTTTTTATTTCCGATTTTTGATACACAGGTATATAACGAAATATTATTTCGTGTACATATATAAGTTGTGATAGATGGTGACGACCACCTGATGTAGTGCTGTCTACTTCTTCCATGACTATTTTCATTCTTTTTTTTGTGTGTGTCTGTCCTAATCTCTTATTTCTCCCATCTTTCCTGTCACTTTTTATCAATTTTCTCTCTTTTTGGGTGGCTTTACATTGAGAGACAAGCCTAGTGGTTTCCTATAACCCAGGAAACTATTTACAGTGCCAGGTGGTAACCATATAACCTACCCATACGTGTTCCCTACGTGTCAACAAATAGGTTGGCGGAGGGTTAGTGCTCCTCCTCAAAAAACAAGTAACTCAAAGACAGACGGCCACCCCTTACCGGATTATGGCGTCTGGCCACAGATAGATGGAAATAATAATCCTGTGCTATCCGCACAACAGTAAAACAAATATTGGGACCTTTTGCAGTGAGATGTGGGAACATGTGCCAAGAAGTCCAAGGGGTCACTGATATTCGCCACCAATGGCGCCTGGCAACAAAAAACGTACCTCTGACTACTAACTGTGGAAGCAGTGGATATCTGTCCATGGAAGTACCGATCAACAGGCAACGAACAGCCTACCTCTGACTTAATAGTTGTAAAGGCAGGGGGTATCTGGATATAAAACCACCGATTAATTAATTATTAAAGTGTCCGTAGACACTCTATGTAGGGTTGTGTCCAACGCGCCCACTAGCCTTAACAAATATATTCCTTTCTGAGTTTCAGATTCACAGGGTCTAAGTCTTTATAATCATCTAGCCTCAATCGTCATGCCTTACTATATATAGACATAAAACAACTCTCAGTATAGCTAAAACAGTACTGATATGCTAAGACAATCTGTTAAAATCCCGATTTCTCCGTATTTCTTTAAAAGATCTGGCTCTAAAATAGTGTAAGCAATAGACAGAAACAATAAATTGATTACTTTTTCCTTTACAAAAGGGACTTCATTGTCTAATGAGTTTAAATCAACCGAAAAAGGTCATAAGTAATAGGTCGTTTAATTTTTTACAGTTTTGACCCATTTTAAACCAAACTTGGCAGAATGGTCGAGGGTCAGCAAAAGGGTGAAGAACAGTAATTCAAGTTTGAGAACAATCAGTCGAAAGCATGGTCACTAGGGAAGATCAAACTTTAGGCATTTTTGCACAAAAGATTATAATCACTTTGGAATACCCCTTTTGGAGGAATTTAAAGTAACGCAGAAACGAAGTTAGTCCATTTTGAGAGCAATAGATAAATGGCCAAAGACACAGAGCCAGGTCAGCTAAAGCACTTTCCATCCGATTTTTACTAAGATTAGTGGAGGAGTTAATGGTCATGGAAGTCTACACACTGTAGCAACAATTCAACAGGGTGGTACTCGTATCGTATCGTTTATGAAGGCTCCAACATGCTTGCATGCATCTGCCCTTCTAACCTAACGGCGGCTTTCCATGCAGTTCGATCTCTGGCAGCATCCCTATTCAGTCCCTTATCCCTGAGGTCACATTCAATGACCTCGTTTCAGGACTTTCATGGTCTGTGTCTCATAAACCTACCTAAGGTGTTCACACTTTTCACTTTCCTCGCCCAATTGTCATCCATCCTCTCAAAAATGCGCAAACCATCTCAATCTGTCCCTTCTTATCACAGCAGTGCCAACACTAATACATTCCAGTACCATTCCTCCCGTCAACTTATCAATCATAAAACTAGGCCCCCCTCCCCCCCTTCGGGGCTTACATTCAAGAACTCACTACACATCCATCGAGTCAGTATCATAAAACTAGCCCCCTCCCCCCCCAGCCTTGCATTCAAGAACTCACTACATATCCATCGAGTCATTATAATTTCTGTACATTTTTGCCTATGTATATCCTCTTTCTTTACTCCCCAGGTCTCACCACCGTACAGCATTACACTCCTAACACATGCCACATACAAAGATCCCTTAGCACTGAGGGGGAGCCCTCTCAATGTCAGGAGAGGCAACAGCTCCCTGAACTTCCTTCAACCACTCCTTTCCCTAGCCACAGAACTAGCTCCATCCCTTCCTCCAGCACGTAATATGTCCCCCAACAAAACTCTTCTGAACACTCAAAAGACTCACCAGAAAGATTTGTGATTTCATGGCTGACAATATAGGCTTTCCCTGACACACTGCACACACGAAATTAGCATAATCTCCAAGTGTACATTTAATCCACTACATCTCTTATGTACCCAACTATCACAAATATTGCACAAGATGGAGGTACTTCCCACACCCTTGTGGCAAACCTCACATGGCCACTTCCCCTCTGTTTTGACAGTACTGCCATCAGCCCTGGATATCATCACTTTTGTTTTATCTGCATACTCTCAAACCTTTGTGCCTCATTCAGTCTCTCTACTTCCTAAATCTTTCCTCCTTCTCTCTTTCATTCTTTGCAGTCAACAAAAAATCATCAGCACTGTGAGAGAGTTTCAAGCACCAAGGCAAACAATAAGAGGCTCAAGACTGACCCGTGATCCACGCAGACATTCCTGGAAAATTCATCACTCAAATCTCCATTCACTGTCACTTGGGCGCAAGCACCCACATACATAGCCATAACCACTCTAACCAGCCACTCCCCGATCCCAGGTTTCCTCATTGTCCACTTCACTACCTCATTAAGGACTCTTTCAAAGGCCTTCTCCAAATAAACAAAAATAAAGTACAGATCCCTTTTCTTTCCTCTATATTTTTACTGAAGCTGGCAGGCATAAACCAAAACTGCATCTCATCACTATTCGCTCTTTCCCTAATCATACTTTCTAGGACTCTCTCCANGATTTAAGAATTAATACCAAAGAACTGGCCTAAATACCAGTCGTGATTAACATGAGAAATTTGTGCAAACCCGGAAAGGCAAACGAATGTTAGCACAATGTGGTGAAATCAAACACGACTGTTACAATTAACAGAGCTCAGAGAAAAGAACTGTAAATTTATTAATTACAAGAGAATAAATTTACATTACATGAATCTCAAATTTAAAAAATTAACACAAAAGAAATGCACTCACTCACGCACTCAAACCCAACAGCTAAATAACCTCACATCTACACTACTGCCGATCACCAACTCGGTGGGGAGATACAGGAATCGCCGAAACTGCTGGAGACTTTGTAGGCGCTACGGCGCTACGGTGAGGGTCCTGCTCCACACTGCACACGATGCCATCTTAATCCCGTGGCTGTCCGACGCTGACTGACTTACATTCGAGTGCCAAGCACAGGGGTATGAGAAATGGGCGTGGCTAACTCAACGGTTAGAGAGGCAAGGCGTGGGAAGAACAACTGGTCAACTCTGGAACTGTCTTCCTCTGTCTGTATTCCCTATTCCCTACTTCCTATGATCTCCAGTCTTTCAAACGCAGTGTGTCCAGGCATCTCGAAATGAATGTTTTTTTTTATTGTTTCTGCTTTTTCTTGGAGGGAACAGTAGGCAGGCCCATGGCCTTTGGGTCCTTCTTCCTTGCATAAAAAAAAATATATATATCACTCAGTGAAACACACTGTCTGTACAGACAGTCACTTACGAGACAGTGACGACTATTTTGAATTCTCGTTTCAAATGTGAGTGCTAAAGCGAGTGGGTAACTGACTGCGCAAAGTTCTATGGGGTTTCAAAATTGTTCAAGTTTTCCCACTATAATGCTAATATAATGTCACCAATTACCATACTAATATTATGATCCAGGAAATTTGTGACATTACGCCCCATCAAAATCAAATTTTTCTCTTCAAGAATTTAGCACTATATATACATACATATACATCCTAACTCAGTCACACAAGATTCACACTGTGGTGTGTGTACCATCCTGCTACAGGAGAAAATCACTGTTACCGATGAGCGTAAAAAAAACTCGTATTTACGTTAATAGAAGCAAGCTTTAGGGGGGAAAAAACTCCGTGACGACGGCGAAAAATCCTGTACTCAGGTCAAACTGAGCGAAAGTTCGCTACTTTTACATTAACAGCTAATTGTTATGTAGCGTGGTGTATGTGATACACGGTGTAGGTGTGACAGTTGTAGTGTAACTGTACCTATGTGTAAAATGGTATAATACAAATTAATAGTAAACGGAGACGACGAGGGCAGAGAAGAAGAGGCGGCAGAGACTGATCTTCACGGCAAAGCTGCTACACCCGCCAACTGTACCTGTGAAATCTATCAAGGTGGAGCATCAATAGTGTCAATGTGGCAAACAATTGCATTAAATTTCAGTAACCCTTAGCCTAGTGCATACAGAATGAAAGGTACACCTCATCCGAAAATTCAAAGGCTGGCCAGAGCTTCGTACGTTCGAGGTCGCCATTATTTCCTTATTAGGTAGATTATTAACCAGGAAACGTAGTACTTGGATTGCTCAAATCTCTTAGGATCCCTGTAGATTACTGGTTAACCCCTAAACCGCGGAGTTGTGGGAGGCGGTCCTGGCACTTCCCACCGGTGGTAATTCGCACTCTGACTTACTTTTTTAAATATATTGGCCAAAACTAGCCTGAGTGATATAAATATCACTTAGGCTTCTTCTAAAATTTTTCATATATATTTATATCTTGAAAGCCTCGGCTACTTAAAAAGAAAACAGAGGCACCCAACTGATGGCCCACGGCTCGAGCCATCGCCACCGAGCTTCACGAAAGTGACGGCCCGCGGTTAAGTGGTTAAACCTATACCCCTATTAACCGGAGAACAAGGTGTTCCCTGGTTACGGTTAAGGGCTCCTCATCGGTGTCTTCAGTTGGGATCGCCGCGACTACCCCAGTTTATCTCTATTAACTGGAGAACAAGGTGTTCCCTGGTTAATGCATAGACACAGTGTGGATATAAGGGGTGAGGTCTAAAGCCTTGCCTGGTGCTTTCGAGGGAGACAGCAGTCAATCAGGAACCAGCTCCTTCTCTCATCTGTGAGACCAGCTTCACTTCAGCTGATCCACCCCCTGCAGCATCGACCCCTGGTGCGTTTAAAAGATCCCGACGGGTGCCGATTAACTAACAGGGCCCTCAGTGACCCACAGCCCGTCACAGGTTGAAAGTAAGAGTAGTGACCGTTAACTCAGGGCTCTGTGCATATGCTCCTAATCTAAGTACTGTCTGGTGGTATTTGTTCCAATACACTCAGACGCTCTAAAGCATAACTACCCTTATGCTTCTGCACTTACGACTAATATCGGTAAGTTGAGAATCCCTATGCAAACTCGGGCAGGTCACTTTTTATCACCCGGCATGGGTGTGAACACTCATGTGGATAGCATGTATTCTCGAGATGCACCACAAGGTAATTCAGACACAGCCTCGGACTGCCTCTGCGGGGGTCTCGAACTTCCCCCTTAACCTACGGTACATATGTATGTACAAGCTCTAGACATAATGTATCCTATGGTACCCACGAGCGAGACATGAGATCTTACTGGCATATTATTAACTGGGAACCAAGCTTGTCCCTGGACTGCATAAAATCTCTCAGAACAGCCGGTCTTACGGAACTCAGTGTACAACAGATGTCCATGATAATCATCAATTAGCAGGCGAGACATCAGGTCTGCGCCTGCATTGTCACTTCCCATGATGTATCTCACAACAAGGTTAAACTGCTGCAAATACAGTGTCTAGCGTGTCAATCTTGCCTTAGCTGTCTTAGTTGTGCTGAGACTAATGAGTGGAATATGATCAGTTTCCAGAGTGAATGGTGCTCCATATAAATAATAGTAGTATTTCTTAAGAAATTAAGAATCAAACAAAGCACTTCCAAACCACCCAGTGAACCCACACAACGGTTTCAGCATTTGCATGTGTGTGTGTGTGTGTGTGTGTGTGTGTGTGTGTTTGTTTGTTTGTTTTATAGCATCAAGCTTCATTCTCAGCATTTGTTTCATGAAAATAGTTTACCATTTACCGTTGGATACAGCTCACCCACTCGTCATTGTCAGTATCGTCTCGGAGCTCGTTTCCCTCACAGCCATGATTCAGTCTTATTTCCAAGAAAGAAGGATGATAAATACCCTTTGAGCATCGGCATTCGCCCTGAAATGGCAAGCCTATTCCTACCCACGACATAAGGTCGCCCACCTGTATGGCGGTGCTTTGGATATGCGTGTTGTAACTCCAGTATGTGAGTTGTCCCTCAAGTCCAGTTGCACTGACGATATTTTGAAAAGTACGCATTAAAAATCAGTATTATATTAATATACATTGTCACCTACGTATCCATACTTGACTGGCTACCAAGATACAGAACAAAAAGAGCAGTGCATGACAAATACCAAAGCTTCGAAAGATTCTTAATTTGTGTTTACATGCGTGTATTTCCCCATGATAAAGTGGCCCTAAGTCCAGAAATTCCCCAGTCCTAATCTCCTGCCCCGACCCAGGTAGGCTAGAGATTGTTGTTTCAGAGTACACATATGTCAGGACAAAAGGTAGGACAATAATCCCATGAGGAGAAGCCCCTAGTACAAAAGCCCCCATTTCGAAATTATCGATTCAAAACAGATAATTTAAAGTTTAGATTAGGATAAGCTTACGGTTAGATTAGGTTAAAGTTAGACTGGGTTAGTTTAAATTCAGGATGTTAGGTTGGTGCAGGTTTAGGTTGGGTTGTTATTCAGGTTGTTAGGTTGGTGTAGGTTTAGGTTGGGTTGTTATTCAGGTTGTTAGATTGGTGTAGGTTTAAGTTGGGTTGTTATTCAGGCTGTTAGGTTGATGTAGGTTTAGGCTGCGTTGTTAGAGTAGGTTTTTATGGATTAGGTTAGGTTATGAGTAGTTTGAGTTAGGTTAGACTATTAAGAATGGGTAAAGTTTGGTTAGTTAAGTAATGTTGGGTTAGGTAATAGTACTTTATGTAAGGGGTGTGGGGCAGGAGGAATCTGGACTTTCCAGGGAAGGAATAGACAGTTTTTTGGTTTCTGAGTTGTTCCTATTAATAGTAAGGACAAAATATGGAACCTCAAATAATTGTCAAGCTGCACAGATGTAAAAAAAATCTTCATAATACTCCCAGAAAACAGTAAAAATCTCCATAGTAACACTACAATTCCATTTCATACCACTACATTTTAAAGACAGATCTACAATCTAATTATTTTAAATAACTCCCAGAGAGGAGTGGAAATTCCTCCTCCACCCAGTGGGAGTTAACGATTTTCTGGCAAAGTGGGGTGACCAAGAATAGTCTAGAAACCTCTGGCCTAGGTTAAGATTAGGTCTGGTTAGATAAATTTTGTTCGGTAGGTCAGGATAAGATTAAGTTGTTCAGTTAGGTTAGGTTAAGTTGATTTAGGCCATTCAGTTTGGTTCAGTTATCTTGCATTGGGTTGTTCAGTTAGCTTAGATTAAGTTGTTTGGTTTGTTTGGGTTAGGCTGTTCAGTCACCTTAGGTTAGGTTGTTTGGTTTGCTTAGGTTAGATTGTTCACTTAGGTTAGGTTGTTTTGTTTGCTTAGGTTAGATTGTTCAGTTTGCTTAGGTGAGGTTTTTGGTTTGCTTAGGTTAGGTTGTTCAGTTTGCCTAGGTTAGGTTGTTGATTAACTTAGGTTATTTGGTTTGCTTAGGCTAGGTTGTTC
>JAGKTI010024045.1:0-14542 GCA_018397915.1 Birgus latro
ATTCGCTTCCCGCAGCATCCAACTCAGCAGTTACTTCATCAAACAAGGGATGAGGCTATGACACATCTTATGTCTGACTTGGTTCATATCTCTGATTGGGGTAAAAGTAATCTTGTTGTTTTTAATGCATAAAAATCTCTGTTCATACATCTATAAACGTGATTTAATCTTCCACAGGAATATCCTCTAATTTTTAACAATATCCAGTTCAATCCTGCATCATCTTCAAACATACTTGGGGTTTCATTCTCTGGGGATTTGTCTTCGAAAGAAATCTGCTTCCAGGAAATTATGTGTGCTAAACCGGCTCTGTGCCTTCTTTGCCTCTGCAAATTTGTTGGCTTTATACCCGAGTTTAATAGGCCATTGTGTAAGAGTCTGACTTTCACGTGTGGGGGAAGCTCCCCACATACAGCACTTTTCAACAAGGTGGAGTCAAGGCTTTTCGTCTAAATAACTTTCCTCCTTTTACTGGCTTCCTTGAACCTCTGTCTCTTCACCGCACTGTTGCATCTGTATCTCTTTTCTATCGCTTCTGGAACTATCACTGCTGCTCTGAACTGTCTGCATGCATTCCTCCACCACTACAGCGGGCACGTAGCACTCATCCCTTTTCTGTCCAGCTCTCTAATGCAAGACTTAACCGTTATTCCAAGTCCTTCAGCTCTGGAACTGTCTCCTTCTGTCTTGATTTCCTACTGCCTATGATCTCTAGACTTTCAAGCGCAGTGTGTCCAGGCATTCAGTATGAACGGATCTTGAATTTGAGTCTCTGTTATCTTGTTTTTGTTTTTTCTTGGAGGGAGCAATTTGCGGGCTCCTGGCCTTTAGTTCCTTCTTCCTTGCATAAAGAAAATCAGCTGAAGACCCTGTTATTTCTCTGAGTGACAGTGTCGTAAAGGATCTCTCTACTTTTTAAACGTACAGGTATAGGTTTACACAGGCCAGTAGGAAAGGAGAACTTCGAACAGATCTGGCCCTTCTAGAAATTGGTCCAATAAGCCATTTTAGGTGGTAGACATCAGCAAACAGGCTTTGTCGCACATGGGTTTCAAAACATGACCTTATAGGAGTGACAAAGGACTGAAAGTGGAATACACTGTGTGCATGTACAACCCCTGCTGGTTCAACATGAAAGTGGAAGGTGCGCGTCATATTTTGTTTCTGCTGCGGCTAGTTAGGCTGCAAAAGAAGGCTGTAGTGCATGCTGTTTTGCCAACCATCCAGTGCACAGCATGGTATGCATTCAGCGAAATGATAATCCAGACACTCTTGTGCTCAGATGACAGTGAAGAGAGGAGAGGTGGTGCTGACTTGAGGAATGGAGATGATGACACACTGATAGGCCTTTCTGTACATCGCAGGAAGACACCTTCCACCAACCCCAGTGCTTCTTCCCTGTTGGAGTTGATAGACTGGTCTGACGGGGTAAATTAACCTCCTCTGACACGTAAACTGAATATAGTGGAAGTGAAGAAGTTCACTGACGAGCCCATGCAAGCTTCACAGTGGTCCTGTCATGCTCAGTCAATTGAGAGGTGTTTGAAACAAGTCACAGAGGCAGCCGACAGGAAGTATACACATAAGAAACGTGAGGGCTATATCAGAAGCCAAGAAGGAAGTCGGCGGCTGATGTCCAAGAATGAATCAAAGCAGACTTGATGAAACTTTTTTTCTTTTTTTGTCATTATTTTCTAATGTTGTTTAATGATTGCAAGGATATGTTTTATGCTTACCAGCAGTGGTGGGCATTAACGCGTTAATCGTTAATCCATTAATAACGGAGCTTTATTTTTTTTTTAAGTTAACGGATTATCATTAACTTCAGTGAAAATTCCGTTGATATCCATTAATCAGTTACTTATTTTCTGTTACAGGTCACTTTAGGTCAGAAGCGTTTTAAATCGTCATTTAAACTGGCAATCGATTGTGTCATAGTGAATCTAAGTCAACAGAACACTGGACTGTGGTGCGATCATAGACTCATAGTGATGGCGTCTGAATCAAGTACATCGCAAGAGTCTGTCCCCTTGTCTCAGCTGTCTGTAAGTGAGATTGAAGTCGGCCAGGACAGACTGGACAGTCAAGAAACTGTTGTGGCAAGTAAGGGTATGTCGGTGAGGCCAAGGTGGATAATGACTCTGAGCTGCCTGAGAACCCTTGGCTGCATCTAGACAAGTTTGTGTCCTACAGGAAAACAGAGGGCAACAATTATATTTTTCAATGCAAGGTCAGCCCTGCCCAAGCAGCATGAGGTCAGGGTCCACAAAAGCAGCAACAACACCATTAAGACCCACTTCAATTTTGAATTCTGTATTTTTAAAGTATTTTGGGGGTGTTAATAAAACTTTTGTAGCTTTAAGAGTGTGTTATAAGGGAAAACCAAGTTTCATATGTAAAAACCAAAAATTGGCATGCAGCAGAATAGCGGAATAGCAAATTAGTGATTAGCCAAGTTAATGTTTTAACCCGCCCAGTCCTGACCGATTTTTTACCCAACACACCCTCAGAACCCGACCAATTTTCAACTTGTCTTTTTTGGTCTCCAACCTCCGCTTTGGGTGAGAAACATCAAAAATTCATAGAGAAATCGCCCTCCTGAGCTTATAAATGTTGCTACAGGTGACAGTCAGCCGAACCTTTCGTTCTCTCCCAGGGTACGTGGCTTCAAAGAAAACGGACTATGGGAGGGCTAGCTAACTCAAGCCACTTTAAATTACGTATTTTTTATCTATTTGGTACGAATTTATGTGTAGTACAAGATTATATTGGTTTTCATACAATAATATAGGCGATATAAGCATTGTTTACTCACCAAAAACGCCAGCATATGGCACCTTCCTTTACGACATTACCACCTCATCACTTCTGTTTGTTTCTTCCTCTAGCTTCTTTGTTTCTTTTTCCTCCACCTCAGGAATCACTTTCACCGTGTCTTTACTGGCCAGGTTACTACTAACAGGTGAATTGCCGAGTGTGGGGGGGAGGGGGGTCAGGTGGGGCCAGGTAGTATCCCCGCTTGACAGCAGGTAGAGGAAGGTCTCCCACATATGCCTACCAAAAATCACCCGCGAATCTTGAAAAATGTGCAAACGACGGGCCTTGCAATTGACTGACGTATGATGCACGTCAGTGGGTCTGAGCATGAAAAAAAGTGGTGACGTGCATCGTACGTCGGGGGGACTGGACGGGTTAAAAAAACCAGTGGATTAACAGATTAATGGTTAATTTCCGTTAATTTAATGGTGAAATTAGCGAATTAACTTTAACGAAGCTACTTGACAGATTAACGGTTAATGAAGCTAACGTTTTTCATTAACTTACCCACCACTGCTTACTAGGATGTTTTATGAGACCCCCGGACAGATGACCGACGAACACTTAGTCGACGGACGTTTGGCTGAAATAAAAATAACAAATTTCAAGACAAATATCAGTTCGGTGAAATGTCCATTCAAAAAAACACCCGTTCGGTGAAGTATCCATTCGGTGAAATGTCCATTGGTGAAATATCTGTTCGGTGAAATGCCCATTACTGAAATATCCGTTCGGTGAAATGTCCATTGGTGAAATATCCGTTTGGTGAAACGTTCGTCAGTGATATGTCCCTCGGCCAAATGTCCGTCGGTCATCTGTCTGGCCACGGTTTTATGCAGAGAAACTAAATTTTTTATAGCATTACCTGATATTTTGAGAAGCTAAAATTAATATATATATATGTTGTTTTCCAAGAGCAGTGTTTGTTCTTTTTAGTCAAACGTTCGTATACCAAGATAAATGTTGTGCAGTCACAAAAATTATAGCAGATATGAATTCTTCACATCCAAAAACATATTTCTGAAGTCCCTTACTGAAGAAATTTACAAAAATTAATTTTCAGCTCCACAAATGACACACCCTACACACCCTCACACACACACACACACATACACACACCTCATCATCGGTTCATTTACCTACCCTCTTTTTTTTTACGAATTCTAAAAAATGCAAAATTTCCTTTACTTTGCACTTTTGAATCACATTCTTACTGTCTCTTCCTTCCTTCTTCTTTCTCTCTTTTCTGTTTCCACATCTCCTTCTCCTTCTCTCCCCAGTTTCTCCTTTCCATACACCTCGCCTCCTCATCTTTTCTCTCCTATCCTTCATATCGATTCTCCTTTCTTTTTTCTCTCTCCCTTTCTTCTTTGACTCTTCGTCTTCTTTCTTCCTCTCCCTTTATTTTTCTCTTTTTCCTCTTTGCTCTCCTCTTGCCGTCCCATATTTCCTACCCGCTTTCATGACTTCTCCATCCTAGTTTCTTCCTTGCCTCCATTCTTTTTCAGTCGTCGCTCTTATACCTCCTTTTCTGTCTACACTTGAATGCCGTTGGTATTGCCAGTCTCGATCATTTACTTTGTGATGCATCACGTTTTTCTGGAGGAAAAAACAATTATCAGAAGACGTAAACCGACCAACTAGTGAAGATATCATACGATTTGGTAAAAATATGGGTAACATAAGCTTCCCACATAAGAAAGGAAAGTACCGGTACATTAAAACTCATCTTGTATATGAGCTTAGTCTCCTTAATATATTTCCTGATTTAGAGTCATGTCTTTACTGAAGATTATGTGTAACTTGTATAACAGATTCGTGGCCAAATACTGATGAAAGAGATTTTCTAACTGCATTCGATTTACCAGGCTATTACATTTTAACCTCTGAAAGGAAGGATACTGGAGGGGATGGAGTGTTGTTTTATATTAAGTCAGGATTCCATCCTCTCAATTACATAGCCGTCTATTGAAAACAACAATAATGTTTACCTTCAGCTGAGAAATGAATCTCGTCACAAAATTGCCCTTGGTATAATTAACCCTCACCTGGATAGTCACTTTACAATGACGATGAAAGCTACAGTCAAACCGATGAATCTCTTGTATGTAAAGCATTGTAGTATTTGGCAGTTTTAATATACAAGTTTCGAAATGGGAAGGTGACCTATTCTTGCATATAGGGTTAGATTTCGATAATATTAGTTATTAAATAATCAGTCTCATAGAGCTAATACTACCTTAGATCTTATCTTAGAAACATCAGAAAATTAGTTATGTTATTGCAGAAGAAGAATTTAGTTCAGTGAAGATAAAGTCAAGACAAGTTATGAGAAAGTGCCCAACTATAAGAGGGCCAACTATACTGAATGAAAGTCAGTGTTAGGTGCTAGTATCTGGTATCCCATGGTCAAAACATTAGATGTCAATGATTCATGGAAACTTCTTAAAGAAACTCTCAACACTGTAGTCAAGCTAAGAAATCCAGTGTGCAACAGAGAGCCTGCCATAAATCCTGAGCCCACATGGTGAAAGAATGATATTAAACATTGTCTGTTAGCAAATAATTTAGCATAGAAAACTTATAATACCACAAGGAAAATCAAAGGGACTGTTGGAGTTTTAATTCACGCACGATGTTTCCCGCCACTGTCTGCACGCGGGGCTTGGTGGGCAGTCTGACTCAGTCAACCCTAGAGAGAGGATGCACCCTTGTCTGTACCTATTAGAATAAATCTCAAGCTGGCCTCGCTGTTTCCATCTCCCTCCTGATTCTCACCCCAACATTGCACAGTGGAGTTATACGGGTGACCCAGGAGTGCCACCGCCAGTGCTCGAGCAGGCAAACCCAGAGTCAAAAGACTGGTTCCGCCACATGGCCCCAGGAGACCAAGCATGCAGCTACATGTACAATGTGCACCATCCAAGCTACAACCTCCAGGAATGTGGAAAACCTGCCAGCTGGTGTACCCAACCCTGCACTTGGAGGCATAGGCCCAGTGGCGAGTACTTGCACCACCAGCGGCTCCCGGTAAGGCTACTATGGGAATGTCGCCATCCCAGTTTGAGGCGTGAGACTACGGTGTAGAGTGCTAAAGCAGTGGTTGCAGGTGGGTCCCACCCTTGGCCACGGGTTACGTGAGATTGCTGTGTGATACAGAAATGCAGAAGTGAGTGGACATATGGGTGGCCAAGCATAGATTCGAGGCCATGTGCATTGAAGAGGCAATCGGCATGGTAAGGAGCGTGGTGGTGGGCCCCAGGTGCACTGTGAGAGCATGGTCAGACTTCTTCACATACTCACAGGATCCCAATGATAGTGTCTGTTCATATGTGGTAAAACGTAGAGCCAAGGCTGTAGAGTGTGATTTTAAGTGTCCCCATTGTTCCATAAATCTCAACGATTTCATGCTCTCGAAAAAGCTAGTGATGGGCCTGTGCAAACATAGTATGAAAACAGAAGTGCTGTGGTGACTTCCAATGATGCGATCTGTAGAAGATATCACAAACGCCTGTGAAGTGTTCGAATCGGCAGAGAAATTGGCAAGAGTGTACAACCATAGTGGTGTGGCAGGTGCTTCAGTGAGTGATGAGGAGGAAACGGAAGTGCTAGTCGGGTGCGGCAGGTGAGTGCAGGGCCACCCCAGCCTCGTGCTCATCCCTCACAGGAAAAAGGCTGTCGGAGGTGGGGCAGCAAGTGCAGCGGGAAGCGCCGATGCCCTGCCGTCAAGGCCACCTGCTGCAGATGTGGGAGGGTTGGCCACTTCCAGCAAGTGTGTAGGTCAGCGAAACAGCCCAGCCCTGCCCAGCATCACAGTAGCTAGTGCCGAGGCATCAGCATGCCTCGGGGTGGACATGAAGTGTGATGACCCACCTGCAGCATGCGAGGTGATGGGTGTAGCCGACACGGACACACAGTATGCATAGCGGGACGCCACCTCATGCGGGGCCTCGGGCTGACCCTGCAAAGTCTACGGAGACCTACCATGAGTATTAATCACCTCACACGCGCGAACATAAGCGTTGCGGGATGCAAGGAATGCAGCTTCAACGTGGGTCGAAGGTCTGCTTGGGTGAACCTGTACTTCGCTGATGGGGTGCAGCCGCTGTATCTGTCACTGCAGACATACAAAACACTGGGCGTGGTGCCACACGACTTCCCCAACGTGCCTGCGACTTTAGGGGCCGTTGAACAGGTGGAAGAGCCCCCAATCCCTGCCCAACCCGATACTCCCCAATGTGCCCTGATTGAATAAAATGTGAACCTGTAGGGAAAGTGGTTCCTGGAACACTTCCGGCGCACAACATTTGCAGTGAACCACACTACCCTGCTGGACATGAAGGGGCCAGTTCACCACATACACCTTCTCCCCTGTTCAAAACCCTACGCGATGCTTACACCAGAGTCGGTCCTCTACAAACTTCTACGACGAAGTTCACCAGCATTTGGAAGAGGACATAAGGAAGGGTATCATCAAGCCCGTACTGGCTGGAGAACCCAGGGAATGATGTTCTTGTATTGTGGTGGTCCCGAAGAAGGACATGCAGTCACACAGAACAGTGGACTATCAGCGACTCAACCAGGCAAGCTAGTGGGAGACCCACCACACCTGCCCCCCATTCGATGCAATCACCTGCATGCGGAAGCACATGTTCAAAACAATAGCAGATACTTATCTGGGATACCACCAGATCCCCTGGATGAGGAGAGCAAGAAGCTAACTACCTTCATTACCCCGTTGGGCTGCTTCCGCTACTGGCACACACTCACTGGCCACTGTGCAGAGCAGGATGCGTTTACCAAGAGCTTCAATGGTGCAACAGCATAGATCCCCAGGAAATTGAAGTGTGTCCACGATACACTCCTGCATGATCATAGCGCTGATGTTTTCTGGCACACATACTAGTTCCTGTGAACGTGTGTGGAAATGAGATCATGCTCCGCTCAGACAAATTTCTTTTCTGGAGGAGAAGCGTGACCTTTGCAGGTTATCAGCTTGGCTGCGAGGAATATCAGCCTAGCCAAGACTTGCTAAGCAGTATAACCAATTTCCAGATAGTCCACACCCCTCCCTCACAGATATCCAATCATGGTTCGGACTGGTGAACCAGGTGGCGCCATTCCTCGTCATTGGACCACTTATGGAGCCCTTCAGAGAATTACTGGGATGGCCAACTCCAGTCCACCTTCGAGTCACCAAAGGAGGCTATAGGCAAGCTTGTACTGGAGGGCCTTTAGTATTACGATGTCACACGGCCCACGGCAGTGTTCATCGACTTCAACAGGCTTGGAATCGGTTTCTTGGTCATGCAGCAGTACCGCCAGGGTGTCTCTCAAGAGGCCCCCTTGTGCTGCAAGGGCAGCTGGAAACTGGCCCTATGTGGCAGCTGCCATCTAACAGCAGCCAAGAAGAACTACTCAGCATTGGAGGGGGAGGACTTTGCCATCGCATGGTGCCTGAAAAATGCATGCCTGTTCCTGCTGGGATGTTCAGACCTCATCTTCATCACCGACCGCCTTGCACTCACCAAGATCTTCAAGGACAAAGAGCTAAAAGACATCAGCAACTCATGCATACTCAACTTCAAGGAGAAGACATTGTTGAACTCATTTCGCATAAAGTACGTAAAGGGGGAGATGAACCGCGCAGCAGACACACTCTCAAGATATCCCCTGCTGTGGGGCTGACCAAACGAGACAGACCTGGTGGAAGACGAGGCTACATGTGCGCGGTCACTGCAGCAATGGCCTGCACTCCTAGAGGATGAAGAAGGTGACATCACGGACCTCCGTCAAGTGGAGGAGAAAGTGCACAAGGATGAGGACTATAGGCTCCTCCATGAGTGCATGAGCGCCGGGGACTGGGCCGACCAGAAGGACGAGGAGCCGATAGCACTCTGCCCATACTACAGGATGAGGAGGCACCTGTTTTGCCAGGGGGACACAATCATGTACACCAGCGACAAGGAGCACCTGTGACTTGTAATTTCTACAGCCCTTTTCCGCACGGCACTAGCCAATGTCCACGCAGGTCACCAGGGCGGGGACTTCACGCTCAGGTGTGCCAGGCAATGTGTGTACTGGCCTGGCATAGATGCTGAGGTGGAGCAGTAGAGGAGGCACTGTCAAGTATGTGAAATCAACACTCCATCACAACCTGCAATTTGCTGCCCACACCTCCACCTGAGTACCCCTAGTGGCTGACCTGTTCCAACTGGAGGGGGAAGAGTGCATTGCTTACATAGACAGGTTAACTGGCTATCTGGAGATGGAGCACCTGCCCAGGGGCACTGCTAGGTCTCAGCTCATAATGGCCTTTCGTAATTGGTTTAAAAGGTTTGGTATCCCGGAGGTCCTGTCCTGTGACTGGGGTACGAACCTCATGAGTGGGAAAATGAGGGCATTCCTATCTGTGTGGCGTGTGCAGCTGAGGATATCGTCGGCCTATTACCCACAGTCCTAAGGCCAAATGGAGGCTGCAGTCAAGTCTGCCAAGAGGCTGGTGAGGAACAGCACCGACCTGGGAGGCTCCTTGGACTTGGATGCAGCCACAAGACCATATTTTAGTACCTCAGTATCCTGCTACACAATACTGACGTGTCCCCAGCCCAGCTGCTGATGGGATATCAGCTGAGAGACTCAGTACCTGCTGCCAAAAAACACTACAGGATCAGCAGGCAATGGGCCAGGATGCTGAGAAGCAGGGAACAGGCCATGGCCTACATTGGGGATGCATCACCCACAAGATTCAACCAGACGGCACACAACCTCGTCCCTCTCTACCCAGGCCAGTGGGTGCACCTACAGAACCAGGAGACTGGGCGGTGGGACTCTGTAGGGGTTATTATTGACACTCCAGCCCCAAGGCAATACCTGGTACAGTTGGACGGCAGTTGGACAGCCTCCCTCAGGAATCGCCGCCACCTATGCCTCTACAAGGAGACAGGGGAACAGACACCCACCATGCACGTTAAGGGTGGTCCCAGGCGGGAGGCTGACTGCAGGAAGGAGGTCCCTCAGCCTCTCCCTGCCCTGGAGAGGCCGCAGCGCACTATGCGCACCCCAAGACACCTAAAAATCTATGTACCATGACATTGCAGTGTTTTGTGTAATATGAATAACCTTGTTGAGCTGCATACCGCCATGTGTAAGTTTTCTTGGGGGTAGAGTTGTTAACGGTGATGCACGGCCAGCACAGCCTGAGCTGTGGCTCGCAGTCCACGGGTTAATTTGGTATGGCATGGTGAAGTTAAGCTATTTTTCAATAGTTTGGTTATTGTTTGGTAATTTTTTCAGTAATTTATTAGTATAGTAAGGTTATGTATTCCTGGTTAGGTAATTTAGTTTAACGAGTCTGTTTAGGTTATTTTTGTGGTAATCCTTAACCTCCACCCACTGGGAAGCAGCATATGCTTGGGCAAAATGGGTGGCCAGGGACTGCCGGGTGACAGGAGGAGCCGCAAATGTATTCCCGCCTTCATTTGAACTTGCCGCCATTATATCTCGTCACCAAAGGTGCGCAAGAGACTTCTGCCACTGCGCATGAACAAGTCAGTCTGTTCTGCACCTTTTACCAGATGTAATACAATGTCTTCAGACTTCTCGTCTGATTCCATTCCAAGCCCCTCGGCCACTTGCCACATCCAAACCTCTATACAAGGATAGGCTACTTGGTGTGCAAGTGATGTGTTTGTCTGTATTTTACAAAAGATAATGAAAGTTCAAAGTTGATAAGTAAAGTTGAGTTTGTAAATATATGAGACAGTGTAAATAATGAATGAAAACCTAAGTCACACTGTAGAAAATGTTTTGGGTTGAATTTCCGTATTTTTCTTGGTTCTGAAATTAGTATGCAAAATATGTTATATAAACTGTAAATGTGATAGCAAGTACAAACAGAATAAGAGCTACTGACATAAGTATTAGAGTAAGTGTTATCACAAGTCAGGGCTGTGCACACATGGACGGAGAAATCCGGCCTCAAATGCCTAAGTTGATCGTCTTCCTCACGTCCTTACTCATTTTCAGGAAAACGCCCGTAGTGAAAGCACGCTGGCCTCAAAACAGACAGTGCATAGGGGTTAAAGAGACATATGACCACCATATTTTGCAGTTTTTTCTGCTTTTTCTTTATCCTATCTATTCATGGGATTGTTTGCGTTTTTTTTTAATTTTCAGGTTTTAATGTTTCTGTTTCCCTTTAAAATGGCAAAAAGCATTTATAAAACAGTGTTTGTTTACAATCCCTTACGACACTGAAGACTGACAGACTCCATCTTAGAGAGTAATCTTTTGACAAAATATCCCTTATCAGTTCCTATTTGTCCAAACCTAGCCTAAAACTTTTGTTACTTAACCCAATCATAATTCTAACCTAACACGTCCTAGCATTTTCTGCTAACCTAACCAAACATATCCTAAGCTAACCTAACTCACCCTTTATGACATACTATTTTCCTGTTTATTAATGGATCCTCTTCATCCTCAAAAACACTTCCATATGTGATTACAAAATCAGTGAACAAATTAAAAGGCAGGTAATCTTTTTTTCTGTTAATATTTAAGAGGTGCTCCTATGTCTACTTATGTATAACTTTTTTTTTTTTAGGTTTTCATGGTGAGAGCTGATTACTGAATACAAATATTCTACACAACACTGTTCATATGCTCGTAAAATTTTCATAGTACAGTAAGTGAGAATTTTAATTTAGTTTATGTTGCAGCAAGGGTTGAGTGATGTCTGACAAGAATGGAGTTCCCCCATCCAAAACCCCTAAACTCGAGGCTTGCCTCAGTATTGCTTGGGTTGGGAAGTGATTTCTAACAGGAATGTCAAAAACAGATAAATATAGAACACAGAAATTGCCCAGAACATTATCGTATCTAGGCTTCACACTAAAAGCTCTTGGTTTAGAGACTTCAGTTTTCCTTTCAAAGTCAGTCATGTCTTTTAAATGGTTTCAAAATGCAGGTAATCTGTAAATATCGAACACAGGCAAACAAGCTTAATATAAATTATTATCCATCATAAACTTATAGTCTCTGCTTTTCACAGTTCAGTGTTATAAGTGAAGGGAGAGGATATCAGATGCACCACAAAGTATGCAAAAAAAAAAAATGCCAGAGTTCTTACATGTTTGCAAGTTGTCCTTCAGATGCTGTTGGAGTAACAAAGAGCCCCAGTTTTCAGAACAATTGCTCTTGCCTCACGAATGTGTTGGACGTTTTTGACAATTTATTGAACATGTATGATGAGACTCAATCCCTTGACGTTGTCTGTCCTGATTTTCAAAAGACTCTTGACAAATTCCACACAAAAGACTCCTTCAGAAGCCAATGGCGCATAGTTTCGGTGGCAATGTGCTCGGGTGATTCGAAAATTGGCTCACCAGACGAAAGCAAAGAGGCATAATGAATGGAAAAAAATCAAATTGGATAGACATTACAAGTGGAATGCTACAGGGTTCAGTGTTAGGTCCTATTCTTTTTTTTAATATACATAATTGATATTGATGAAGGATTGTTTTGTACGATTTCTAAATTTGCCATTGATACTGGAATTGGTAACAGAGCAGATACACCATTGCAAAGGCAGGCATTTCAGAGAGATCTTGATTAACTGCTTAACTGGGCCTAAACATGACAAACGGACTTCAATATTAAGAAATGTAAAGTGCTAAACATTGGCAGTAAGAATATAGTGGCCAGGTATAACATGAATTACGTCGAACGGGATAGTGTAAGTCATGAAAAAGACTTAGTTATGATAAATGATTTTAACCCGAGCAAATATTGTACAGAGGCTGTAAAAAAGCCACGAAATTGGTTGGATTCATAGGTAGAGCTTTCAAATATACATCTGAGAATACCATCCTCACTTTGTTTAATTCTTTTGTATGCCCACAATTGGAGTATTATTTTCAATTCTGATCACCATATTCTGAAACAGATATGGAAAATCTTGAGACAGTACAGTGAAGGGTGACTAAGTTGAGAAATAAACCATATAAGGAGCACTTAGAAGCCCCGAATCTCTTAACCTTAACTAAGCGCAGGTTATGAGGAGACGCTATAATATGGCTATCAAAAAATTATTCACAGTTGATAATTCAAATTCTACTAATGGTAATGTGCATAAAATTTTAGGAAAACAGTTTCAGTCAAAGCTGAGCACTTCCTCTTTAATGGAAATGGAAATATATGGAACAAAATGCCCTCCAGTGCAGTAAACTGTGGGAAAGTACTAATCTTTGACAATTGCTTTGATAAGTATTTGTCGTCTAATCCACAAGTTTAGTATGTTCATTCCAGCATATTATATTTCTGCAGTTTATTATTATTTTTCTTTTTTTTTTCAGAGCTTCGATGAAACAACTGCAGTAAAAATAACGGTAAGTAATGTAGACTTAATGTGCAGAATAAGATTTACTTTCCCTCTTTCCTATGAAATTTCCATGACAGCTTTTCCATGCTCCATGGTGGTCGTTCTCACTATTGCCTGCCGGCTTTGGCTGGAGAGTTTGGTGGGTGTGGGGGGGAGGGAGCCTTCCTTTTTCTCTATCCTTGTCTTTAGGTGATAGAATCGTTTTGTTAGTTATAACCTTCATAGTGCCAAACAACCACGAAAGGACCAATAGGTCTGTTGTTATTTGCTTTCCTTGTGCCCCTTTAGTACTCTTATCCATCCATCCCTCCTTCCATCCATCCCTGTTTTCATCCATCCATCAGTGTGTTTGTGTGTGTGGGGAGGGAGGAGGGTGGTGTGTAAATGGTTAGTGAAACTGTCGGATGTGGAAGACTGGCAGCTGCACCACAACATTCTTCCAGACCACTCATTCCACCTCATCCAAGATTTTCGGCTCAAACACAGGAACACACAGGCCTGGCAGGCTCCCTACTCCCCTACCATGGCTCTCTGCCTCTTTTGACTATTTTCTAAACTGAAGATGCCGCTGAAGGGTTCGAGATTTGAGAACACATATGAGTCAAAGACATATGCAACAATGATCTTGTTCGCAGTCTCCGAAACTGACTTTGCAAAATGTTTCCCGCAACGGAAGAACCACTGGGCTAAGTGTGTTGAGGCCCAAGGATCATACTTTGAAAGGGATTAAAGTCTGACCTCAGATTTTTTTCCCCCACCAGATAAAAGTTGGATACCTTGTCTATATAGGATAAAAAATTTAGAGAATAACATTTCATGACAGCAACGTCAAGAGAAGAATGATGGGATTGAGGCCTTATGGAGAACAAGCAAACATGACATGCGAAGGATACGAACGACCTCTATAGGATTGAAAAAAAAAAAAAAAGTAGGGTATATGGTCCTTATGACCTCCCAGTAAGTCTACTATTGCTGTTACTTCAGGTAGATGATTATAAGCTTTGGGGACTCCTGCCATATTCAAGGGGACACAACCTCCATTAACTGCTTCAGGATCAGACGTATTTATTTCCTTCAGTTTGATGACGTCATTTTTTTGTAGTTCACCCTTGACGCTAGTTAACTATTTTATTCAGCTTATGATGACACCCATGCAAGGAAGTTAATGTGGACCATATTAAATTTTAAACACTCAAGTTCGGAAAACCTCCCCTATTTTTGTTATATTAGTATGGTGGTAGCAACAGTGAACAGCTAAAATGAATAACTGGAATGAACATGTTAAATACGATGGTAATAATTTTGTTAGAAGCGATAACATCAAACAGCGAATAGAGTATG
>JAGKTI010024046.1:0-14542 GCA_018397915.1 Birgus latro
CTGTATGTATAAACAACTGATGGATACTTGTCAAGTGTATGAATTTGAGGACACACACACTCACACAACGTAGCAGTGCAGGTAGATCAACGCACAGATGATCGTGTTTGGTAGGTGACACAAGGTCGGGTAAGAGGTCAAGGTCACAGGTCACGGGGTACAACACAAGGCTCACACACCTGACACGCCCTCCACCACTGCTCACCAAGCACCACAAGCCTGTTTGTACTCACTGTTTACCTTACCAGACTAGTGTGGCCAAGCTTTTACCCACAGCTGCAGCAGTTTAGTCTGCCTGTGTTGTGCATAAAAACTGTACTCAACAATTTTGTTTTCTGGTGTGTAGAAAGCTTTGTGCGGACTCTGTGAAAACTGAAATCGCACGAGTGAATACTGTGTGTTTCGAAATTATGCTACGAATCAAGCTTATCGTCCTCTCAGTTTACGAATTTACAGCAGGAACCACGTCGAAGGAATTTGCGTACAAATCTTTCAATATTATTCTGTGCAAAATTATGTGGATGAATACATTTAATGATGGCAATGAACGCGGCCAGCCAAATAATTCCGAGTAAGGACTAGAGGTAAGAAATTGAGGTGTTAATATATTTTGTGTGGATGTAAAGCAGACGGAATAAGGTGACAAATAAAGGTGGATATACAGATAGTGGAGAGAGAGAGAGAGAGAGAGAGAGAGAGAGAGAGAGAGAGAGAGAGAGAGAGAGAGTTGGTAGGTGGAAATAAAGGTGGTGGTTGGTGAAAGGGCTGGGAGGGAGACAGACTTAAAGGTGAGAGAAGCGGTGCTGGCGCGGGTATAAATAAGGGAGACGGTAGGGGGAGGGGTGAGCTGGAGGAGGGATGTAGAGACTGGGGGAGAGGAAATGAGAAACGGGAGAGGTGAGAGTGGATGGGAAGCGTGAGTGGAGAGTTGAATTGAACTGGAAGTTTAATGACTAAAATATTTGTCAAATGGATGAGGATATATTTTTCCTCTTCTCACCCTGTACCGTCTTGGTTCCTCAGGAGGGATTTTCATGAATTAACTTACAAAGATGAAGTAATATACAACATCCTATTAACTAACATGTATAATACATTTAGATATTAAAGTCAAGCGAATAAAATGGTACAAACATCAAGAAACAGAAGTAGATGATGTGTGGGAGCGGCTAGTAGATGGATCCCCGAAGGAGGGTGGGGAGTATTTAGCAGTGATTTGCTATCCAACCCTTCGCCCCCAACTCCCTCCAGGGTCCCCAGTCACCCCACCTCCCACGGCAACCCCACTCCACTATAGCCTCACTAAACATCAATACAGTATTTACAAAGCCCTATCACTGGCTAGAACATTAATTTGACTTCTGTGGAGTTATATAATGAAATACTTGTATACTTAACGTACATACACATTGCAAGATCACAAAACTGCAGTTATATATCATATCCATGGAGCAAATCGTTTACATTTTTGTAAAATTTCTTCAATCCTCTTACTGTTAATCATCCCGATTGCTTGTTCTGTTGCGTCTGTAATATCCCCATTCCTATACAGTGAGGAGAGGACAGTGTAGGACATAACGTAGTAGTGTGTGGGCGTCATGACCACCACACACCCTACATTTTCTATCTGCATCTGCCACACGGTAGCCATATTCCCAAGAGAACTTACACCCTAATCTCAGCCTCAGGGTTACTGTATCAATCTCAGCCTCATGGTTACTGTATCAATCTCAGCCTCATGGTTACTGTATCAATCTCAGCCTCATGGTTACTGTATCAATTACCATGTTTCCGTGCCCCCCATACGCAATGCCAATATCTTGACTGACATATCCGTAGTGTGTAAATGTTGAGCTATTTTCATACAACACTGTTCTATTGCTCTTCACGTATTATAGTTCTTAGCTGATGATTCGCCAGATAGCATGGTATGTCTGCATTTTCCCTCTCTGTTGCATTTTTGGCCAAAATGTCTACTTTTTCATTTGGCTTCATATATCTACATGGGGCGGTAACTTATCATACTCAGAATTACGGCTGTTTAAGGACTCGACAGCACTTCTAATGTCAACAAATATAAACATTTGTTCCAACAGAAGTAGCCCTAGACAATCCCAAATTTAGCCCCTAAAGACTGCAAGCCTCCCAGCCCTTCTATCCTCAGAACCGCAAAAAGGGTCCGAGTTTTGAACTTTCACCAAGTTAAAATTTTTCTTACAGGTTTCAAGAGCTTGAGTTTACACACCTGAAAACGTGTTTCTCATATGACTTACGGTTACCGCAATATCAACCGTCAAACGTCAAAAATAAAATGTTACCCCTTGTGTACAGAGAAAAAAAAATAAACCAAAGTAAATTTTAGTCTTATAATTTGAAAAATTTAGTTTTACACACCAGCAAATGTATATTTCACTCCCATATGTCTAATGGTTACTGCTCAATCGACCGCAAAAAAAAAAAAATCACTCCTCAATACAAGCGAGAAATAAGGGGGAATATGGAGGTGGAGGGAGTGTGTGTGGTGGAAAGAGAGGGAATATGTCCGCCACACACACACCCAATATGGTCTAGACTCTAGAGGGAGTATGGGGGTAGTTTGGGTGGACGGGGGGAAACAGAAGGCAGGATCCAGTAGGGCAAAGGGAGGTGGAGAGATAGCCTAGGAAAAGGGAGGGAGGGGTCCCAACACCCGGGGAGGGGGCCGGATCATGCCTCCCACCACCTCATTTCTTAGTTTCCATTGGCCAGGCCCCTTATACGTCATAAAAGAGTTCGTATTACCTACCGCCAGTTTTGGGTAGCCTCTGTACCATCGACAGCCATAGAACATTTTCCATAACTGTCGTTCAACAGCCTTGGATCCTTAGGGGTTGTGGCCTGTAACTCAGCTTGGGTGGACGAGATGTGACCAACTTTTATTTTGTTCTTACAAGCTGAGGTTAGTGAATCATACTCAGAACTGTGGCTGTTTAAGGACTCTACAGCACTTCTGCTGTCAACAAACATAAACATCCTTTCCAATAGAAGTAACCTTAGACAATCCCAAATGTAAGGCCTGTAACTCAGCTTGGGTGGACGAGATGTGGTCACCTAGTCACAGGCTGAACTCTTGCTCTGCTTTGTTCCAGTCTGTGTACTCTCATTAGTATCCCACATCCCGCCTTCCCACCCTCATTCACAGACTTGTCACAGAAAATGTGCAAACTGTTCACTCTTGGTAGCTCGTTGATAATGACACTGTATATGTATTTCAGTTCTCCTGGCATATAGATCTCTTTTTTCATTACTAATGGTTTGATGTTTACCTCCACTGATTCGTCCTCCCAAGGTGAATGATCAAGTTTCTCGCCCTGCAGGACTGTACATTGCAACTGATACAGTTCTATACTTTCTTTAATTTGCTTAAAATGCACTTTATTATTCTTTCTCTCAGCATTCACAAAACATGGTCTCAGCTCTTAACCACTTCCTGCTCCAATTAATGCCATCACATTCCTAACATTATTACATTTATTCTATCATGGACACTTGTCAATTTAATTCCATTCTCATTATTTCTAACATGGAAAATTCTGACGCCCTAATATGATGTGCATAACCTCATTCTGCATTACTTCTAATTTCCCCAGCCTCCCTCTACCTATTACAGACAACAGTGGTGCAGCATAGTCCATTAATGACCTCACTGTACCGATGAATATCATATTTAGCACAGGGATACCAGCTCTTCTTCCTGCCCAAGCCAGAGATTTTAGCGGCTCAAGCCAAGACTTGCACACTTCAATATGCTTTGTTGCAGCTTCATTCCTTTTATTTGAATACCTTACATAAACACCAACATATCTGTACAGTAGTGCTCTTTCTAATTCGTTTTAATATGAGCCTGACATCACTAAGCTGTCTACACTGATATATTGTTTTACTTCCGTTAATCAACAGCCCATGAAATTTGCACAACGTTCCCAGCTGCTCCAATGTTGTCTGCATGCTTGGGACCAACTTACTTGTATGAGGAAGTCATCTACATAAATGATGGATCGTACATTCTGAGAATGCTTGTCTGACGCAAGCCTGTTCATGAGGACATTGAAGAGAGTAGGACTGAGTACCCCACCTTGTGGTGTCTCCAGTTCCAGTGATACTTGTCCCGACAAGTATTCCTGGTACCACACCTCATCCTTCATATCACATACATGGTCTGCTATCCAGCGCAACATTCGACCAGACACTCCAAGATCTGCCAGCTCATACGCTATTGTCACTGTTAGTTTTGTCAAACACTCCTTCGAAATCTACAAAAACTCTACATTTTCCATTGGCATATGGGATACATTTCATTATACAGTTAGATGTACCTTTGCCTTTTCTGAACCCATACAGATTACTAGAAAGATTATTACCTAGGAGATATAATAACCGACTGAGTACTGTATTATCCACTCCATTTTACACATACAGGATGTTAGAGATATAGGTCTATACCCACTGTTGCCTTTGGGAACTGAGATGATAAAAGCCTCCTTCCATTTACTGGGCAATATCCTTTCTGTAAAATGCTGAACAAGTCCAGAAGTAGACTATTTTCAAGTGTGGCCATGCAGTTTAAAATTTCGTATGTTTTCCCACCAGCTCCTGGGTCTGTGGAATTTCCACTCTAAACGGCACTGGTTAATTCTTCTCTTGTAATATTATAACAAGGATGACCTCTTCTGTTTTACTGTGCTGTTATCACACGAAATTGTTACGTTACCGTGACTATTACTCGGACTTGTTACCAAAAAAGGCATTAATTTTATACTCTTGAAAATACTGCGTGAAATAAAGTTCTTAATCAATCTCCACCAATTTAATATAATCCTAAAAAAATATTTTGTACACAGTAATAGGACTCTACGTACAATGATATACCATGAGATATAATGCTGGCAGCATAGCCTACTATTCTGATTTGGCTGCCAATTCTTTCGTTTACTGCTTGGGAAACGATAAAATGATAGTGTACTCGTACATCCTGGCTTCTTCCTATTGGTGCATTCAATTGCCACACACGAGAAAACCATGATGATCTTGCTCTGCTGTGAGTCTGTTTGCCACCCTGCTTTGCCACCCGTGCAGCGCAACCTGTCTATAGGGGTTCTCACTTTCCATTCTCGCACTTTATTAACATGGTATCGTATGTCCTTGAAAATTTTACTTTTACCAATAGTGTGGGTAAAGGATTGCCAGTATCTCGTCCTTGCCTCCTGTTTTACCTGACTGCATGTTCTAGCAACTTCTAGCATGGCTACTCTTGCTTTCTCATTCTTTCCAGACTATATAACCAATAGCTACGTGCACGCTTTAATGTTTTATTCCACTCTATTACTCTTTCGTCTTTCCCATGTAGAGGTCTTCTGTGACCATGAGCTTCACTATTGGTAAAAGGGATATTTACAATAAATAAGACCTCTATCTGAAACCAAGCCGTCATAAAATTCGTTTACTCCATGAAACTCGCAACTCTCATACCAATGTTCTATTCCATTACGGAAATAATCAACCTTACCTTTACGTAACGATATTCTTTTTCTCTTAATTTAGTATGGGATTTTGCTAATGGAAATTTCGGCATGTAAAGCAAAGTGATCACTTAATAAGCACTGCACAACAAGGCATGAGCCAGTCAGGTCAGAAGAGTGAAGAAGGCAAGTGTAATCTGATCTGCCCCCATGTGCATGTGTTGGTGCTCCTTCACCTAACAAAGCAGCATCATTATGGGCTCTCAAAATTGTACCCAATTATCATTTACTTATTTATTTATTTTTCATCTTCCTGCACTTCCTGGAGTCGGGTGTCTAGCATGAAGGAGGGACCCAAAAACATGCATTCCGGAAGATTTTGGACGTCCAAGCAATTTTTGCTACCCACAAATGTACAACAGTAATAAATCCTTCGTGTATGTTTGCTTTAATACCTATATATTCAGTGCCTTGACACTTTCCAGGTGGTTCCAGTAATTCTGCTGGTATATTCTTTTTTATATGCAGTGATGTGCCCCTATCGCCATTGTTGCTTACTTAGTAAGAACACTGATAATTATGCAATCAACAGATATCACCTTTCGCTCCAGTTTCCTGTCATGCTATAATGTCCATATCATGTTCATGGGCATAACAGTGAACATCTGTGCGTTGGTTTTTAAGGCCACTAATGTTCCAGGACGATATTTTCTGGTTTGATGAGATCATTTTAATTCTATCGATTTCCCCACTGTATTACCCAAAACACCAACTAAAGCTTTATGTACCGAACCCTTGTCAATTTACTGTTTTGGCTGCGTGTACCTAGGATAAGTTCTTCTGGTGCTTTTCGCATCTCGTCACACGTAGCGAGGAGATAATGTGGAGAAACTTAATTTTCATTGGTCTCAGCATCAGATTCTTTAGTATTTTCCTCAAGCTTGCGGTTTACACACTGAGAACTGTTGATGGCAGTTGCTGTTAATGCTGTGATAGAGGTTTGCTACCACTGTCTTTGCATTATTCACTTTTTTTGGTTGTACGTTAGTATTTTCTTTGCCATTACTTTTGCTCAGTTCCTCATATTTCTTTTCAAGCCTTTCTACTTTATCACACAGCATCTTGAAAATGCCCCTCATTTCCTGTATGATGGCGATGATGGCAGGAGTGTCACAAGCAGGTGTGAAGCTGAGCGGATGATCTGCTCCCATGGGGCCTGCCCGATCCCCACCACCTTACTTAAAGCTGTCCTTCTGCTATTGAAGACGATGGCTGCTATACTTACTAAGATGGTGAGTCTTTGGCGCCAATGTGTGTGATTGTGCAAGCAAATTCTGGATCTGCAAACTTTGCCACACAGTTGGCATGCCAAGTGCGGGTTTGCTGGGAGAACTCTGTTTTGGTTGAGCCTCCATTGTCTACGCTCTTCTCCAGGTTCCGCGCTTCTTTTATATGCATGGTTCCTTCACTGCAGAGGGCTTGCCATTGCATTCTGTCAGAGGCATTGGTTTCAAGTTTTTTTGGTATGATGTTGCATTTCTTCAGGGTTGTCATTATATGATCTTTATATCTCTCCTTGTCCCCCCGGGTTGCAAAGTGCTGGCCATACCTGGCGGGGAAGTTGGTGCTCAGGCATGCAGAATACGAGTTCTACCAATTTGAGTTGTTTTTTGGCCAGCATGGTTTCTATGCTAGTTGACTTTACCCGGTGAAGAATTTGTGTGACAGGGACTTTATCCCATGTGAGTCCTAAGATGCACTGTAAGCAATGTATGTGAAAAGACTCAAGCTGTTTGGTGATGTTGGTAAGCAGGCCAGGATTCAGCACCGTATAAGAGGGTGAAGAGGCATACAGCTGTATAAACTGATACCTTTGTCTTGATTCTCAAGTTGGTGTTTTCAAAGACTCTAGATTTGAGATGCCTAAAAGAGGCTGAGGCATGATTGATCTGTGCAAGAACTTCTATATCAATGTTACGTTTATCTGTGAGTACACTTCCAAGGTAGGTAAAATTCTCCACCTGAGTTACATTTTCACCATACCATCCCCTAGACCATCACCCAACACCTTCACCCAGACCACATAATCACTGCACAAAATAACCCCAAACCATCAACCACATTATCACCCTACACGATCACCCACACCACACCATCACCCCACACCAGTAAGGATCTGAGCAGTCACATGCCCTGTGCTGTGGGGAATATGCCTAAGCAGTGGCTGAACACACTATATTTGGCACGTTTAGGTCTGCATCCTGCACTGAGGTGGATCTACCCATAATGTGATAATGTTTAGAAACTGACCAACAGCCTACTGCAGTATTATGGGCAATTAGCATTATGGGAGAGTGTTATGTGCAAGCTTACTCTAAGTTATTCGTAACATGGACTGTATGCGCCGCCCAGCCACAGTTCAAGGTGTTTCATTGCATTTGGACTACATCACTCCCTCATAAACTTCAAAGTACGACGCACAACCGCACTGATGAGACATAGGCCTACCTCAAGAACCACCTTGTCACCATGTGTAGGAGGAAAGGTGTGACTTTGGTATTCTACTCTCACTCATAATGAATCTTTTCTTCACAGAATATTAATCTCTCTCTCTCTCTCCTGTCCCATATTCCCCAATTCCCCCCATCTTCTCTAGTTCTTTCTCTTCTTTGACCTACTGACACAAGTCCAAATCACCAACAGAGGTCATGATATGAGTCATAGTCAACTAAGACAGAGTTAGTTTTTACAATCAGTAAGTATGTCCTTTCTTGTAAGGTGTGTGTGTGTGTGTGTGTGTGTGTGTGTGTGTGTGTGTGTGTGGCGGAGGGAAGGGATGCAGAATCAGTGTAGCTCAGGACTCTCCAAAGTACACAGCTGTTAATAGAGAGATACACAAACAGGTAATTGTATTCAGGTGACAGCGAGTCACAGGGACCTGACTTAACCGAGATGTATGATGACTTTTTATCAAAGTAATGCAATACAGCACCAACTCGAGTGTGAGTATAACTGACAGTTGAGATACCTGAAAACCAAGTAGATGACTGGGCAACCACAGAGTAAGAATGCAAGAAATTATCAGATTTATTGATTGCCTCAGTGATAGGTCTATTTGGGATAATTTTGCCAGTTGTTCTATGATAATAAAAATATATTAGATTTACTGATTGGCTCAGTGATGGTCTTACTTGGAATAATTTCACCAACAGTACCACAATAATCTAATAAATCCCTGCAGGCAACAGCATCACTGGTGATCTGCTGCAGTCATGACGTCATATGGGGATGAGAGCCTGGCTGGGGTGCAGTTCTGCGTGTACGTTCTATTCAGCCTCATGCTGGTAGTGCTAGTAAGCATCGGTGTATGGAACGCCTACAGAAGCCATGGCAAGGAATCAACCCAGGACTACCTATTGGGCAGTGCTGCCATGTCACCCTTCCCAGTGAGACTCTCACTCCTTGGTGGCATCGTATCCGCTATCTCCATATTAGGTCAGCACTTGACCTCAAATGCAGACACAAGCTGGGAGCACTCACAGTGTTAATCTTTTACTGAGTGGAATAAAATTTTACTCTAGGTATTAGCTAATATCAGATATGGGAGGTGAACAGATCAGTGAAATAAACTGTGAGTGGAAAGTGAGGTGGTCTGAGTGGAAATAGGTTCAGTAGTGAAGGAAAACTGAGATATGAAATCCCCCAGAAGCAGAGGGTTTGAATGGTGAGATGCGACACAGGGGGGAGAGGTATATTGTACAATACTGACTGAAAGGTTGAAGGCAATTATGGAAGGACTGATGTATGACGCAGAGTAGTGTTTCCCAAACATTTTTGTCGCGACCCTGAACACAGAATTTTTTTGGCCGGGCGACCCACAGGGCATAAACAGTTTCACTGATTCTTCATTTAGTTTTATCCAATAAAATTTACAAGATAAAATGCAATTAACAGCTTAAAGTAAATTCAGTAAAGTTTATTGAATTAATTTTACTGAATTTAATTTAATAATCAGATTTCAATATTTCTAATGTTGACCAAAGGAAATGAAAGGCACAACTTCATGTATATGTAATTTATTGCAAAATTAGGCAAGCAAAGAAAAGCAAACTTTTTTGACTGGCAACTATGATGCTGCTTCATGAGTGAGCCCTTCTGACTACTGATTCTCTGCTGATAAATTTAGTAAACAATAATTGTGGTTACCATGATGATGCTTTTCTATGATCACACAAATGACAGGAATTTGATAATTTCTTTCTTCAAACGGACTTCAATGCAAGAATTGAAAAGGAAGAAAACATTTCGTGGCTACCATGATGTTCCACCATTTTATGGGTGAGTTCTAGATTCGGCTTTATGTTGATAGATAGAGCACAGCACAAATCATGCTGAGGATCCATACAGATCCTTGCTTTAGTCCTGATCATCACAAGAGCTGAAAATTCCTTGTTCACAGAAGTATATGGCTGAAAAAGAGAGAAATGCTTTTTCATTATCACGAGTCAGAATAGGCTTATCCTTGAGCTGAGCCCAGAATTCAGAGTACAAGAGACTTTCAAAACATTGCTTCTGTACCTGATATTCCTGGAGATCTATAAGTACTGGAAAATCTGGGATATCTTCTCCAATTTCACTGACGTTCACACTGAACAATTTCTAGCACATATCTGTTCATTTCCTCCTGAAGCTTCTTCAAATGATCTTGAAAAACCACTTTAACATCAGCAAGGCCTATTTCTGATAAATTTTCCAGTACTGGTACTGCACTTAGTCCTGGAAAAGCAGCCATTTTTTCCCCTGGCGAATCTTTCCAAAGTGCAAGTTTCTTCTTGAATGAGGCAATTTTTCCACTAATATCCACCATAGTTTGATTCTGGGCTTCCAGGCCTGAGTTCAATCCATTCAGGTGCCTGAAGATGTCGCCTAAATAAGCTAGCTTTGCCACCCATGCAGCATCTCTGAAGCAGTCGGCCAGCTTATGCTTCTTCTCTTGAAGGAAAAATTCAATTTCAGTTTTTAGTTCAATAACCCATCCAAGAATGTGCCAGCAAGACAGCCAGCAGACATCAGAGTGGAAAAGTAAGTCCTGGTGACGTGATCCCATCTCCTTGCACAATTTACAGAAAATTCACGAGTTCAAAGCTCTGGCCTTGATAAAATTCACAATTTGGATAACATCGTTCAGAACCACGTGGAGCTATGGCTGGAGACGTTGAAAAGTCTTCCCAGTGTAATAAACAGTGAGTTACAGTAATCACTTGATTATTCACATCATCTGTATCAGGACGTTAGGCCTTGGTTCTTTTATTTCTGTATCTGTACCAGTATTGCTTTGTCACTGTATCCCAACATTAAATTACCAACATGGCAGTTGGGCAGCCTACAAATTTAACCCGCCGAGTCCCGACCAGTTTTTTACCCAGCCTACCCCCAGATCCCGACCGATTTTCGACTTTTTGTTTTTTGGCTGAAACCTTCGCTTTTGGTGAGGAACATCGAAAATTCATAGTGAAATCGCGATCCTGAGGTAGAAAAATGTTGATACATGTGTCATTCAACCTTACATTTTCCTTCTTTTTCAGGGTACCTGGCTAAGAAAACGAACTATGGAAGGGTTGACTAATTCAAGCCACTTTAAATTACGTATTTATTTCATTTATTTGGTACGAATTTATGTGTAGTAAAAGTCTATAATGGTTTTCACACAATAATATAGGCGTTTATAAACATTGTTCACTTACCCAAAACCCCAATATGTGGCATCTTCCTTTACGACATTACCACCTCATCACTTCTGTTTCTACCTCTAGCTTCTTTGTTTCTTTGTCCTCCACCTCAGGAATCACTTTCACCGTGAATTTTGTCATTAGAGAGACCGTGGGGCAACATACCTTTGCTAGCTATGTTACTGCTAACAGGTGAACTGCCCAGTGTGGGGGGGAAGGGGGGAAGGGGGGGTTAGGAGGGGCCAGGCAGTATCCCTACTTGACAGCAGGTAGAGGAAGGTCTCCCACATATGCCTACCAAAAATCACCCGCGAATGTTGAAAAATGTGCACACAATGGGCCTTGCAATTGCGTGACGTACGATGCACGTCGTTGGGTCTGTCCGCAGAAAAGAGTAGCGACGTGCATCGCTACGTCGATGGGACTCGGCGGGTAAAAAAAAAAAAATGGTTAGGTGGCACGTCATCCTCTCTGCCCACGCGCAGGTAATACACTGCAACCCACCAGCTGAGCAAAAATGACTGTCTGCCACTTCACCAAACAGTCAAAGTCCCCCCCGGCTGCTTGGACCACTCTGAAGCTACCAGCCGCGCGCAAGTAATACAGACCCTAACCCACAAGCTAAGCAAAAATGGCTGTCTGCCACTTCACCGAATGGTCAAAGTCCCCCGGTCGCCTGGATAACTGGGAATGTATTCAATGCAAGCGAGTAATACAGACTCTGGCCCACCAGCAGAGGAAAAACACCAGTCTGCCTCCTCACCAACCGGCCAAACTCCCCAGGTCGCCCTCACTTCTCCATCTCCCCCAATCCCTCCTCCATCCCCCTCCACACTCAGCACTGCCAGGCATGTTTCCCTCCCCGTCCTCCCACCCTCCCCTACCCCAGCTTAATGCACTGCCTGCCTGGCATCTCACCAGTTATCTCCCTCCATCATCATGAGCGATTTTTTTTAAGGTTTTGGTGATTTAATCGAATACTGTTGGTTGTATTGAAATTCCAAAAACACCCTGAGAAAGCTCGTGAAATTCTGCATCTAATCTTGAGTTTGGCCCTTGCACGGTGCAGGCAAAATTTTGCGCTGGGGTGTTGGGAAGTCTTTTGAAGCTACTTTTGAACAAGTTTATTCTCACTGCATTTCTGTACTTTTACTCTTCAGTTTTGTATGTTTTTATTAGCTTTGCTTATAGTATGAACACCAGCAAAGATGATGGTATACAATTTATACCAATATAGCCAATTTCTGGGGGCAAATTTGGTCCTGGAAATGTTTTTCTTTGTGCACACGGAAGCAGCCATAGCAGAGTTTCTGGCTCTGTTGCTGTCCCAGATACTTACTGAAAACTTACCGTTCCAAGAGGGTTAAAATTCTTTTTGCAACTGTCATCTTCATTGAATTTTTTGTGGATTTTTTTGTTTTGTTTTCTTAGTGTCTAGCATTATACCGGATATTCCCAAGTGTGTTTTGATGTCTACATAGCTGAAAGACCAAAGATAAACTGCCACAATTAGGAGGGGTGCTGTACATATAGGAAGGGTATTTATGGATTTTTATTGTTTACGTATTGTTTTCTTATTGTCTAGCATTATACTGGATATTCCTGTGTGTGTTTTGATGTCCACAAAGCTGAGTGACTGAAGAACACTGCCCCAGTAACGAAGGGTACCGTACTGTAGATATAGTTAGGGGGTTTTATTGTTTATGTATTGTTTTCTTAATGTCTAGCATTATACTGGCTATTCATTCAGCTGAATGACTTAAGAACACTGCCACAGTCAGGAAGGGTACTGTATATATAGGTAGGGTATTTGTGGGTTTTTGTTGTTTATGCAATGTTTTCTTAGTGTCTAACATTATACTGGATATTCCGATGTGTGTTTTGACCTCCGAATACAGCTGACAGACCAGAGAACACTGCCACAATTAGAAGGGGTACTGTACATTTAGGTTGGGTATAGGTAGGATATAGATATTGCAGAGGGTATTCCTCCGTACCGGTATCTGGATTTCATCTGTATCTGGACATTGCCACTGTCAAGACTGGAAAGTGGTTCAGAGCCGATGTGGTGCACGACCTTCTAGCTCTTGATGTGGATGACTTCCATGCACGTCTTCGTGCGGCTGGCAATGAGGTAGATGTGGATGAAGTGCGTGAGTGGTTGGATGACGACGAGGGCGATCCTGAGTATCAGATCATGTCTGACATTGACATCGCATCTTCTGTTGCAGGTACAAGTACCCAGCTGGAAGATTCCGACGAAGACAGTGACGATGATGTAGACTCCTCAGTGAGCCACTACTCCAGCCATCCCCAAGCTGAGTGCACTTCGGGAGTACGTTGAGTTTGTTCTTGACTACCTGGAACACCCGGACTGCAACAGGAAGATGAGCCACTGGGACTTGTGGAGGAAGTGCATGCATTTAGGCAGTGCATCATCAATCGCCAGAATCGCCCTACCTTTCGTCAATCAACCATTGACAACTTTTTCAGACCCGTGACCCCTGCTGTGCCCAGCCCTGGCTCCACACCACTGCCTCACCAGGACCTGCCTTCTACCTCTGAGCCATAGCCCAGCACATCGGCCATGGTGGAGTCTCCACTGAATATAAGTTTGCGGCTATCTTCAGAGTCATCTGCAGTGGGTAGCCCATCACCACATCCCAGCGACACATCCCTGGGCCACATGCAGCATCTACTCTCTGGCTCTGACAGTGAATAAGCTGCAATACCTCACTACAAGACACATGGGAATTTACAATGTTATGCAGTGTTAAGAAATTAAAATTCAGAGTACAAGGATTAAGTGAAGAGGACAACACTGGCGTGTTTCAAGTGCAGCGCAAGTAAGAACAGAATGTGCGGTGTTAAAAAATTATAATTCACAGTGCAAAGGATTAAGTACAGTGCAACACTGGATTACTGTACGTGCTTCAAGTGCACCTTTACCACTGTCAGAGCCATAGAGGAGGGGGGTTAATCTTGACGGACACGGACGTGTCGTAAGTACCTTCTACACTACTAAATATTTTCCTTACTCACTTCTAATTTCCCATTCTCTGGTTCCTTTTCATTTATTTTATGGTTTCTGTCCGTTATTTGTGTGCATCGGGTGTTAAATAGGTGCTGTGCATGTCTGGTAGGGAGTTATTTAGGTGGCTTTCAAAGTTAGGTTAGGTTGGGGTCTATAAGTACCTGTCCAGGGGCATTTTTCCAAAGTCCCGGGTGAGACCAAGTCCCAGATGTTACTTGGGCTCTATTACGTCGGATCCTGGAGAGATTACTATATATACATATATATATATATATATATAT
>JAGKTI010024047.1:0-14541 GCA_018397915.1 Birgus latro
TCAGACATTAGGTGTGCCATAGCCTCATCCCTTTTTTGTTGAAGTAACTGCTGAGATGGACGTTGCGGGAACCGAATGGAAAGGTGAAGGGTGGAATCATCAGCATATGAGTGGATAGGGTTAGATGTACAGCTTAGAAGGTCATTGATGAATAAAAGGAAGAGAGTAGGTGATAGGACAGAACCCTGAGGAACACCACTGTTGATAGGTCTAGGAGAGGAACGATGGCCTCTACAACAGCGGCTATAGAACGACCAGAAAGGAAGCTAGAGATGAAGGCACAGATAGAAGGATAGAAACCGTAGGAGGGCAGTTTGGAAATTAAAGATTTATGCCAGACTCGATTGAAAGCCTTTGAGATGTCAAGTGCAATGACAAAGCTATCGCCAAAGTCCCGAAAGGAGGATGACCAAGAGTCTGAAAGGTAGGAGAGAAGATCGCCAGTGGAGCGTCCATGACGGAACCCATACTGACGATCAGAAAGAAGGTTGTGACAGGAAAGGTGCTTTAAAATTTTTCTGTTAAGAATTGACTCGAAAACTTTTGATACGCAGGATGTTAAAGCAATTGGACGATAGTTAGAGGGTTGGGAATGGTCACCCTTCTTTGGGACTGGCTGGATGAGAGCAAACTTCCATCAAGAAGGAAAGGTACAAGTTGAGAGACAAAGGCCAAAGAGTCTACCTAGGCAGGGTGTAAGCACAGAAGCACAGTTTTTGAGGACAACAGGAGGGACTCCATCAGGACCGTATGCCTTTTTAGTATTGAGGCCAGTAATGGCAGAGAACACATCAGCTGAAGAAATTTTAATGTCAGACAATAGGAAGTCAGAGGGGGGAAGTGATGGAGGAATAGCACCGGAATCGTCTAAGGTGGAATTGGAGGAGAAAGTCTGAGCAAAGAGATCTGCTTTATCAGTAGAAGAAATAGCTACAGAGCCATCAGAGTAGAAAAGAGGAGGGAAGGATGATGAGGTAAAGTTGTTAGAAAGGTTTTTGGCAAGGTGCCAGAAGGAGCGAGAAGAATTCGAGTTGGAGAGTTGGGAACATTTAGCACGGATGAAATTGTTTTTAGCAGAGCGAAGAACAGACTTAGCACGATTCCGGGCAGAAATATATAAAAGGTGTGATTCAGGGGTGGGTTGGCTCCGGTACCTCTTATAGGCCCTCTCCTTGGCTTAGATGGTTTGGTCACGTGAGGAGGAGTGAGGAAGAGAGCTGTGTGAGAATAGCAGAGGAACTGGAAGTGGTGGGACATCGACCGCCAGGAAGACCTAAGAAGACCTGGAAAAGTGTTGTAACGCAAGATATGGAATGACTGGGTATTGGAGAAGATTTAATCCAGGATAGGAGGCAGTGGAGAAAAGCCATCGCACGTCCAACCCCAGTTTGAATATGGGAACAGAAGGATGAAAAATGAAGATCTTAAATGTCAGGACCAACTTGCCTAACCCTGGGCTCTTGCGCTCCTCATGGGGCAATGTAGGATTGGATGATGGATGAATATTTTTTTTTAGAAAACCTTTTATTGCAAGTTATTATTAACCCGTCCAGTCCCGACCGACTTTTTACCGAACACACCCTCAGAACCCAACCGATTTTCAACTTTTTTTGTTTTTGTTTTTTGCTCAAACCTCCGCTTTTGCTGAGAAACATCGAAAATTCATAGAGAAATCGCCCTCCTGAGCTTATACAGGTGTCAGTCAGCCTTACGTTTCCCTACTTTCTCAGGGTACTTGGCTAAAGAAAACGAACTATGGAAGGGTTAACTAATTCAGGCCACTTTAAATTACGTATTTATTTATGCATTTGGTATGAATTTATGTGTAGTACAAGACTATATTGGTTTTCACACAATAATATAGGCGATAAAAGCATTGTTCACTCACCCAAAACCCCAGCATTTGGCACCTTCCTTTATGACATTACCACCTCATCACTTCTGTTTGTTTCTCCCTCTAGGTTCTTTGTTTCTTTGTCCTTCACCTCGGGAATCACTTTCACCGTGAATTTCGTCATTGGAGAGACCATGGGGCAACATATCTTTACTTGCCAGGTTACTGCTAACAGGTGAATTGCCGAGTGTGGGGGGAAGGGGGGGTCAGGTGGGGCTAGGTAGTATCCCCGCTTGACAGCAAGTAGAGGAAGGTCTCCCATATATGCTTACCAAAAATTACCCGCAAATCTTGAAAAATGTGCAAACGACGGGCCTTGCAACTGACTGACGTACGATGCATGTCGGTGTGTCTGTCTTTGGAAAAAAGTAGTGACGTTCATCGTACGTCTGTGGGACTCGGCGGGTTAATAACTATGTTAACACAGTAACTTCTTGTTAATGTGTTAACATAGAAAACATCATTGTAATTAGGTACAACTAAAGAAAATAGCATGACCTTTTATCAGAATGCAAAAAATGGCTGATTTAGGCACTCGATCATGAAATAGGCATTATCTTGGTGAAATCATAAAAAGAGACATGAAAAGGCACTTGTGGCATTTATGGCAAATTCTGGTTTATAATTATCATGTGATCTTGACTGGTATGCAAAATGGATGATCAGGTAAGACTGTGGAACCAAGGATGCCAAAAATTTGATGTACCTATTTTTGTGGTTTGATTTGTTCATGATTTTTAAAATGTGGTTGATTCATCCATTTACAGTACAGTATTTTAATGTGGTGGTGGACATTTTATGTTCTAAATATATAATATTTGCAGTGCTTGATGTTTTTACTATGCTAATAATCTTCCATTGATGGTGAGATGGATGCAGTAAGGAAGAGTTGGGTGGAGTATTTTGATAGATTATTAAATGTACAGTGAGATTGGATGGGAAGGATGTGGAGAATGTGAGTGAATTTAAGTACTTGGGCAGTGTGATGAGTAAGGATGGAAGTCTGGAGGGTGAAGTGCTCGAAAGGGTGCAGCAGGGAAGGAAGGTTGCTGGTTTGTTGAAAGCAGTGTTAAGAAACAGGGAGGTGAGCATGGAAGTGAAAAAGTTGTTACATGACAGTATTGTGATACCAACTCTGACATATGGAAGTGAAGCTTGGACCCTGTTGGAAGGACAGAAGTCAAGAGTGAGAGCAGTGGAAATTAGTTATTTGAGAGGAGCATGTGGAGTCACATGGAGAGACAGACTAACAAATGAGGAAGTGAAGGAGCGTTGTGGTGTGGTTGAGGACGTAATGGGAAGCGTTAGGAGAAACACGTTAAGGTGGTTTGGGCATGTGGAGAGGATGGAGAGTGAAAGACTGACGAGAGAGTGTATGTGAGTGAGGTGGAGGGGGTGAGAGGGAGTGGGAGGCCGAGGATGAGATGGAGGGATGGATTGGAGAGGTATATGAGAGAGGGGGGTGTGAGTTGGGAGCGTGGTAGTGAAATGGCAGGGGACAGAGTGACATGGAGGCGATTTGTTTGTGGCCACCCCATTCGGGATCAAGGCGTCTGGCAATAGATAGATAGATAGATAGTTAAAGTTAGAGAGGGTACAGAGAGAGTGATTGGTGATGAGCAGTGTGGCTTTAGGAGAGGAAGGAAATGTGTGGATCAGGTGTTTGCTGTGAGACAGGTGTGTGAAAAGTATTTAGCGAGAGGTAAGGATGTGTTTTGGGTGTTCATGGATTTAGAGAAAGCGTATGATAGAATTGATAGGGAGGCTTTGTGGACTGTTTTAAGATTGTATGGACTTTGTGGTAGGTTGCTAAAAGGAGTGGAAAGTTTTTATGCAAATAGTAGAGCATGTGTAAGAGTGGGAAATACTGTGAGTGATTGGTTTCCCGTGAGAGTGGGGCTGTGGCAGGGATGTGTGATGTCGCCTTGGTTGTATAGTATTTATATGGATGGTGTTGTAAGGGAGGTGGATGCAAGAGTGTTAGGTGAAGGTCTGAGTCTGGTGAATGTTGATGGTAGCGAGTGGAATCTGGAGCAGCTACTGTTTGCAAATGATACTGCATTGGTGGCTGACTCAGAGGAGAATTGAGACAGTTGGTAGAGGAGTTTGGAAGGGTTTATAAGGAGGAAATTGAAACTATATAAGAACAAGAGTAAAGTGATGAAGTGTACCAGGTTGTTAGATGGAAGGAGGTTGAGTATACAGTAGTTTTGAATGGTGAGTTGCTTGAGGAGGTAGAGTGTTTTAAGTATTTAGGGTCACATGCTGCAGTGGATGGAAGAATAGATGCAGAAGCGAAGCTTAGAATGAAAGGTGCTGGGAGGAGTGAAAAAAATGTTTAGATGTTGTTCGCTTAGAACGGATGTAAATAGAAGGCTGTACAAGGGTGTTGTGGTACCGACTGCATTATATGGGGATGAAACATGCAAAATGGGTGTAGCAGAGAGGAAGAGTTTGAATGAAATGGAGATGAGGTGTCTGAGGAATATAGACTCATATGGATGGAGTGAGAAATGATAAAGTGCGAAGGAGAACTGGAGTTGCGTGGGAGATGACAGATTGGGTTGAGCAGAGGGAGTTATGATGGTTTGGGCATATGGAGAGAATGGATGATGAGCAATTGGTGAAAAAGATAACTAGATCTGATGTGGGAGGTGTAAGACTGAGAGGAAGACCACGAATAGCATGGATGGACAGTGTGAAGAGAGCATTGGATGCGAGAGGGATGTCTGTTGAGCAAGGATGAGTGGCTGTGCTTGATAGAAATGATTGGAGAGAAATTGTGAATGAATAAATGATGACGCAGCCCTGGGAGGATATTTTCCCGCATTTGGTCTATCAGCTGATCAGGTCAGGTGCGGGTAAGGGGATGGGTCCATTATGATGTGGCAGTTGTTAACCAGCTCTGTTGTCAGGCCCTGCTGCGAATGTCACTGATTGCACTGTGCAGTTGACCCTCGTGCAGTGTGGTGTGGTGAGGATCTGTCCCTTCTCCCCTTGGGGCTGAGATGCAAATGAATGTGTTTGAGTGGATGAGTAAATTGAGAGTGTGTTGTCTTGTCTCAGCTACCTCCCTTTCCTTGGAGGAAGCAGCCTAGGTTTATAGATAGATAGAATAATCTTCCATATTGTATATAATCAGTAATAGACAATGAATCAGTGGTGGGCAGAAAGTTTTACAGGCATGGATTTTGGAGAGGGGGCATAGGGTTGTACACCCTCTATTTTCAGGAAACCAGTGATTGTTTACACTAAAAGAACAGTGTTATTTACAAAAGTATATGCAGTGAATATCATGCATAAATATTGTCATAGAATCATTTCAGCAAAAATGAATTTGGTAATAAATTTTGAGGAGTTTGATGGTGAGTCAGCATGAATTCAGATCTGTGGTATTGCCAGTAGGAATCACACACCCCATATTACAAAGTGTTGGGTCCAGCCCTGGCTTTAGAAACCCCAAGGAACAAACAGTTGATGAGCCCAAATTTAACAATTTGATATGTTTTGCCAAGCATGTGTCACTGTTCCTCTGAACTGTCTGCTTGCATCCCTCCACCTCTACGACGGGCACGTAGTACCTGTCTAGCAACAAACTCTCATCCCTTTTCTGTCCAACTCTCTAATGCAAGAGTTAACCGTTACTCCCAGTCCTTCATTTATGCAACTGGTCAACTCTAGAACTGTCTTCCTCTGTTGTATTTCCTACTTCCTATGATCTCCAGTTTTTGAAACGCAGTGTGTCCAGGCATCTCGAAATGAACGGATTTTGAATTTGGCTCTCTTTTGTATTGTTTTTGCTTTTTCTTGGAAGGAACAGTATGCAGGCCTGTGGCCTTTGGTTCCTTCTTCCTTGCATTAAAAAAAAAAAAAAAAATCCCTATTGCATGATGATACAAGCATCTGATATTATATGTTCTTTTTCTTTCTTAATAAGAGATCTTGGCTTCCCTACTTTGACATTAAGGATCAGATATAAAGCCTTTATTTACCTAATGCAGTAAAAATTGATAGTACAGTATATATATAATTTTTAAGTGTAATAATTTTGTTATGCCTTACTCATGCTTCACTCAGGAGTGGAACTCCCCTCTCAAGTACCAAAATTAACCCTTGGTAAGACATAGTCCGAGGCTTCCTGTTTGTATTTTTAGTTAGTTGTTTTTACGGGGTGGGGCACTAACCCACCACCAACCCTTTTAGTCGCCTCTTACGACAAGCAGGGATACTGGGGGAGAATTCTTGAAAAACCCCCCTACCCCCAGGGGGTAGAGTAAAGTGATGGTCTTCGAGAGAAGTGAAGCCAGTGAGTGTACAGTGAGATTGGATGGGAAGGAAATGGAGAATGTGAGTGAATTTAAGTACTTGGGCAGTGTGATGAGTAAGGATGGTAGTCTGGAGGGTGAAGTGCTCGAAAGGGTACAGCAGGGAAGGAAGGTTGCTGGTTCGTTGAAAGCAGTGATAAGAAACAGGGAGGTGAGCATGGAAGTGAAAAAGTTGTTACATGACAGTATTGTGATACCAACTCTGACATATGGAAGTGAAGCTTGGACCCTGTTGGAAGGACAGAAGTCAAGAGTGAGAGCAGTGGAAATGAGTTATTTGAGAGGAGCATGTGGAGTCACATGGAGAGACAGACTAACAAATGAGGAAGTGAAGGAGCATTGTGGTGTGGTTGAGGATGTGGTGGGAAGCGTTAGGAGAAACACGTTAAGGTGGTTTGGGCATGTGGAGAGGATGGAGAGTGAAAGATTGACGAGGAGAGTGTATGTGAGTGAGGTGGAGGGGGCAAGAGGGAGGGGGAGGCCGAGGATGAGATGGAGGGATTGGGTGGAGAGGTATATGAGAGAGGGGGGTGTGATTTGGGAGCGTGGTAGTGAAATGGCAGGGGACAGAGTGACATGGAGGCGATTTGTTTGTGGCCACCCCGTTCGGGATTGAGGCGTCTGGCAATAGATAGATAGATAATTCTAATGGGTGATTTTAATTGTAAAGGGGTGATCTGGGAGGAATGGGACTCAGGAGGCAGTGAAGATTCATGGGGCACTATATTGTTAAACATAGTAATGAATAATGTAATGATGCAGTGGGTCAAAGAAGAGACACGATTCCGAGGTGATGACACACCAGCAAGATTAGATTTACTGCTAACCAAAGAACTTGACGTAATTGAATCTTTGAAATATCTGTGTTCTATAGGAAAAAGTGATCATGTGGTCATTGAGTTCCAGATGATAATAGGGAATGTGGTGCTGAGAGACGAGCTTTATAGGCATGGAAGATACAACTTTGGAAAAGCAAACTTTACAGAATTGAGAAAAAATTTCAAAAATGCGGATTGGAGAAAATTCAGAGAAACAAGAGATTCAGACCTCTACAATTTGGGAATGGAAAAATATGTTCCAAGAATAAGTGGGAAAGAAATCAGGAAAAAAGAGTGGTTTAATAGAAGGTGTATGATAGCGAAAAAAGGGAGGGACATGGCGTGGAACAAATGGGGAAAGAGAGGTAATATCAGAACAAAGGAAGAATATAAAAGAACTAGAAATGAATATACAAGAATACACAGAGAGGAAGAAAGGAACTTTGAAAAAGGTATAATTGACAAATGTAAGGATGAACCCAAATTGTTTTATAGATTTGTCAATGGCAAATTGAGACAAAAGGAAGGAATCACCAAACTGAAAGTAAAAGGAGAGGTCTATAAAGATGCTGCAATGCAATCAGAAATAATGAACAAATGTTTCCATTCGGATTTTACTAAGGAAAGGGAGTTTGTGGAGGGGGAGGGAGTGACTAGGAATGTAGTGATAAAAGATATAAAAGTGGAAGTGCAGGAAGTGTATAAATTACTGGAAACTCAAGAAGTAAGGAAAGCCCCAGGACCAGATGTAATCTCTAATTGGGTACTGAAGGAATGCAGAGAACAACTGGCAGATAAGATTCACAGTTTAATTGTGTTCTCTGGAAGAGGGGAAGGTGTCTCAGGAATGGAAGAGAGCAAATGTGGTACCAATTTATAAGGGAAGAAACAAAGAAGAACCCCTGATGTATAGGCCAGTGTCCCTAATCAGCATGTTCGCAAAATTGTGCGAGAGGATCCTGATAGATAGATGGATAAAATATCTGGAAGAGATGAATATTTTGACAGAAAGTCAGTTTGGATTCAGAAGTGGAAGGTCATGTATTTCCAGCTTGTTGAGCTTTTACTCAAGAGCAATTGACATTCTACAGGAGAGAGATGGTTTAGGGGATTGTGTGTATTTAGATTTGGAGAAGGCCTTTGACAAGATACCCCACAAGAGACCAATGTGGAACTTAGAGCATATAGGAGGACTGAAGGGAAACTTTTTGGAATGGATGAGAGACTTTTTGAGAGACAGACAAATGGGGACAGTTATGAAGGACAGGACGTCTGGATGGAGAGAAGCAACAAGTGGTGTCCTGTAGGGCTCGGTGTTGGCACCAGTACTGTTCCTGATTTACGTAAATGATATGGTAGATGGAGTGAACAGTTATGCAAGTCTGTTTGCTGAAGATGCAACAAAGATCTTGAGAAAGATAAAGGTTGAGGAGGACTGTAAAATGCGGCAGGGGGATCTGGATAGGATACATGATTGAAGCCGGATGTGGGAAATGAAATTCAATGCAAAAAAAGGTAAAATATTGTAAATGGATAAAAGTACTAAGAGGCCATCACTGAATTACTTGATGGGTAATGAATCAATTACAAAAGCGAGAGAAGAGAAAGATTTGGGAGTGCTGGTCCAAGATAGTTTGTCACCTGAAAAATACTTTAACAAGATAGTTAGAGAGACATACAAACTTCTGACAACTTAAGAGTAGCATTGCATTACATGAATGAGGAGATAATGAAAAAATTGATAGTGGGCATGATCTGCCCCAGGTTAGAATATGCAACAGTAGTGTGGTCCCCACACAAAAAGAGAGATATAAATAAGATTGAGAGAATACAAAGAACAGCAACCAAGATGGTCCCCAGTCTGGCAGATCTGTCGTACAGAGAGAGGCTGGAAAGGCTGGATTTGCCTTCCTTAGAGGAAAGGAGAGAGAGAGGGGCGACATGACTGCAGTGTTCAAGACCACGATGGGAGTAGATAAAATTGATAGAGAAGATCTGTTTGTATGGGATAAGAGAGCAACAAGAAGACACAGACTGAAACAGAAGAAGCCAAGCTGCTTGAAGAATATCAAGAAATATAGTTTTCCTTATAGATGCATAAACCTGTGGAACAGACTGGACAAAGAGATCGTCCAGTCTAAAAACTTAAATGAGTTTAAAGCAAAATTTGACTTACTGAGACAAAGAGACAGGACCCCACGAGCGTAGCTCATTTCCTGTACAGTGTATCACAATTAGGTAAATACAGTTAGGTAAATACAACACACAAGTACATGTTTGGTGACAGCGCCTGTCTACCTCTCTATCTATCTGTCTATTGCCAGACGCCTTAATCCCGCACGGGGTGTCCACAAACAAATCGCCTCCATGTCACTCTGTCCCCTGCCATTTCACTACCACACTCCCAAATCACACCCCCCTCTCTCATACACCTCTCCACTCCACCCCTCCATCTCATCCTCGGCCTCCCCGTGACTCTCGCCCCCTCCACCTCACTCACATACACTCTCCTCGTCAGTCTTTCACTCTCCATCCTCTCCACATGCCCAAACCACCTTAACGTGTTTCTCCTAACGCTTCCCATCACGTCCTCAACCAGACCACAACGCTTCTTCACTTCCTCATTTGTTAGTCTGTCTCTCCATGTGACTCCACATGCTCCTCTCAAATAACTCATTTCCACTGCTCTCACTCTTGACTTCTGTCCTTCCAGCAGGGTCCAAGCTTCACTTCCATATGTCAGAGTTGGTATCACAATACTGTCATGTAACAACTTTTTCACTTCCATGCTCACTTCCCTGTTTCTTATCACTGCCTTCAATGAACCAGCAACCTTCCTTCCCTGCTGCACCCTTTCGAGCACTTCACCCTCCAGACTTCCATCCTTACTCATCACACTGCCCAAGTACTTAAATTCACTCACATTCTCCATATCCTTCCCATCCAGTCTCACTGTACATTCACTGGCTTCACTTCTCTCGAAGACCATCACTTTACTCTTCCCTACATTCACCTTTAGATTCCGTTTCTTACACACTCTCCCAAACTCATCTACCAAGCCTTGCAGCTCCCCTTCGTCTTCGCTCAACAACACAGTACTGTATTATCTGCAAACAACAGTACAGGGAGTTTCCAAACACTGCCCTCTCTCACTAGGGCCGCTCCAACATCCACTGCCCGACCTTGTATCTCTTTTATAACCCCATCCATATACAGATTGAACAACCATGGAGTCATGACACATCCTTGTTTCAATCCAACCTTCAAATGGAAAGATTCACTCAGTTTGCCATCCACACGCACTGCAGCCTTAGCACCCTCATACATACTCTTCACTGCCTTCAACAACTTCCCATCCACTCCATATATTCTTAATACCTTCCACAAACCTTGTCTATCCACCCTGTCATATGCTTTCTCCAGATCCATGAAGGCTGCATACAACTTCTTGCCCTTCTCTTGAAACTTTTCCACTAAGGATCTAAGAATGATTATCTGGTCTACACAACCTCTACCCTTCCTAAAACCTCCTTGTTCTTCTCTAACTAATTCCTCAGTAATTTCCCTAACTCTGTCAATAAGTATCCTACCATATACTTTTCCTATTACACTGAGAAGGCAAATGCCCCAATGATTACCACACACTGCTTTTTCCCCTTTTCCTTTGCACAGAGGAATAATTATACCTGACTTCCAATCCTCCGGGACTCTACCCTCCTCCCAAGCCAATCTGCACACCTTCCACATCCATTCCATTACTGTCTCTCCCCCATGCTTCAGCATTTCACCACACACTCCATCAATTCTTGGGGCTTTCCCCATTTTAACTTTCTTCATCAAAGGTTGAAAATCGCGCATCCACCGGGAGACACACACATGCACCACACACACACACACACATATTCCTTCACATGCTGTGATTTCAATAAGAGTATCAGTACAGTAATTTCTGTACCAGTGTATATGACAGTACAGTACTGTACTGTACACAGTACAATACTGTATGTGTGTACAGTATGTACAGTACAATACTGTATTGTACTGTACAGAACACTTCCATTTGGTATGGGTATTTGTTTCAGTACTACAGTCAGCCACCTCAGCCATACAGCCCTATTAAGGAAGGTTAGATTTGGTAAGGTTGGGTAAAGATATCCTATGTAATTTTGCCTGGCAAAGACATTGAGCATATCTTTGAGAAAATTCTGTGGTTATTTTCCAATGGAGGAGGCAAGCATTGTTCCCAGCTGAGATGTACTGGTGGCCACTGTGCGTGTAACACGGACCACAACTCACAAGTAAATGTACGGTAAAACCACCCATCTGCCTCTACACTGAATGGCGGCCTCCGGGATTAGTGCGGAAACCTCCCATCACGTGCGCCTGTCCACTTTCTTACCGAATGGTCAGAGTCGCCTTGCAGGCCGCATTAGTCATACAATGCCTGAAGCGATGATCTACTGGTCATCCACTGTTGCCATCATGTATTAACCCTTGCCTGGGCAAATGGAAGTGAATCTTACAGACAGGTATCAGTTTGCTGCGTGTGGCTTCCTCTGTGCTCTAAGGCAACCATTGGTTGTGATATGGCAGTGCTGTACTGTACTGCTTGCTAGCAAACAGAAGTCCCGCCTTTCTGCCCCTCATGAGTGGTTATGCTCGCAGTGATGGCTGTGACGGTGGTTGCTTTTGTGGTGGTTTCCTACCTTCTTCATGTTGTGGCCCTGCTCTGCTGTATTCTTGTGTGTGTGGTGATGGCCCTACCACCACCTGAGAAGCAGAAGAGGAAGGTTCTGAGTCTAGAGAAGAAGTGTGAGATATTGGGCAAGGTTGACACGGGCTGGACCACAGGACACATTCTTCGCAAATATGATGTAGCCTGTTCAACACTGTTCGATATCAAGAAGTGACGCGACAAGCTTATGCAGTATGGACAGGGCTTTGGCGAAAGCACACATCACAGCTACAGGAAGGTAATGGCCCAGGCCTGACATGCCATTATCGACTGGTCGACTTTGATGTGGTTTCGTCAACAATGTTGTGCCGGTGTGCTAATTCATGGGATCGAGGTGAAGGCTGCTGCTGAGAAGTTTGCATGCCTGCAAAGTGTGCACGATTTCGAGGCGTCCGAGAGCTGGCTCTTTCTGTTCGAGCTACACCATTGACTTACTGGGTGTAAGGCACATGACATAGCCTTGGACGCGTCAGTGGAAGAAGTAGACCCGTTTCGCCAGAAAGTGCAGTGTTTAATTAAGGACGAGGGCCTTCCCCTTGGTCAAGTCTATAACGCTGACGAAAGTGGTCTGTTCTACCGCTCCTTGCCTACCCACACCCTGGCTGAGGAAAGGGACAAGTCTGTGGCTGGTCGGAAGTTGTCCAAACAATGTGTCTCTGTTGTGTGCTAACAGGATGCACCACCTCAAACCCGTTGTGTTTGGGCTTGCAAAACAACCTCGTTGTCTCTGTAGGCTGATGGATAGCCTGCCTGTTGTCTGGTACCATTCTGTGAAGGCCTGGTTTACTGCAAAGATCTTCAGAGATTGGTTCCACAGACATTTTGTCAAGGAGATTATCCGTTATCAAATGGAGTTCCTTGGAATCCCTCACAACCAGATGAAGGCACTCCTGCTCCTGGACAATGCTCCTGCGCATCCGTCTGAGAAGGATTTGGATGCTTTTATCAGGTGGATTAGGTGCATGTTTCTGCCACCTAATACAACTGCTCTGATTCAACCAATGGACCAGGATGTTATCGTGGCTGCCAAGAGACTGTACCGCCGGAGGTTCCTGAACGAGGTGATGGTGGTGCTGGAAGACAAGGACGCGTGGGGAGCAGACCTTGCAGAATCTTCGACGTTACGACCTGAAGTCTGTCTTGTTCAACTGGGCGAACGTGTGGAAGGAAGTCTGTCAAAACCCTTGAAAGCAGTTGGTCTCGCCTCCTGCAGGGAATCGAAGCCGAGCACGACTTCAAGGTGTTTGACATGGATGATTTCCACAGTCGCCTTAGAACAGCAGGAGAGCATGTGGACATCAGTGACATGCGGGATTGGTTGGACAACGACAGCAGCGACCTTGGTTACCAGACCATGTCTGATGCGGTGATCGCTTCTGCTGCCTCTGCAGGCATGGAAGAGGACAGTCGGACCAACGAAGGTGAGGATGAGGACCCTGACTCGCAGCCTGCTGCAACTCCTTCGCTCCCTCATCTCAGTGTCCTCCATGGTTACCTGGAGGGGGTGCTGGAGCATGCTAAGCACCCACACTGTGACAGGGAGTTGGTGCTGCTCTGCCTGGTGATAGAACTCCGGGACACTGGTCCCTCCGTCTGACCAGGATTATCTTGTTCTTCAAGCCTGCGACCCCACGAGTGCCAGCCCATTCTCACCATCACCACCACCACCACCACCAGCTCATTTCCCGCCTTCACCTTTGGACCCGCGACTGAGCACGTCAACAGCCGTTGAGTCTCCGTTAGACGTAAGTTTGTGACTGTCACTGGAGTCTTCTGAGGTGGGTAGGCCTCCATCACCGCACCACACATCACTGGTAATCGCCTAGGTCCAGCAGGTCGAGGATGAGTTTTTTTTTATCTCTGTTAGGTGCTAGTGTTTGACTAGACCACACGGGGCAACCTGCTGGAGGTGGTGAGTTACAAAGCCTGGCGGCGGTGCACTGGGTGATAAGTACCCCAACCGAATTTTTTTGGCAGGTAGCTTTAGGTTTCTTTCATAATTTCCTTGGTGCTAAAATTTATTTGGAATACTCCTATGTGTGTTTTGAGGTCACAGTATGGCAGAATAACCCGAAAACAGTACATACAGTAGTGTTTAGGTAGGGTTTTTTTTGGTTTTTCAGGGTCTTTTATTGCATGGTTTGCTTGGTGTTGAAAGTTATTTAGGATATTCCTATGTATGTTTTGATGCCAAAATATGTCAGAATGACTGCAAAACACAACCAAAATAGGGAGGGTTACTGTGCATACAGTATTGTTTACACAGGGTGTTTTTTTTTTCATTTTTTTTGCATGGTTGTCTTGGTGTTGAAAGTTATTTAAGATATTCATGTGTATGTTTTGATGCCAAAATATGCTTGAATTACCTGAAAACACCACCAAAATAAGGAGGGATACTATACATACAGAAGTGTATAAGTAGGGTGTTCTTTAGTTTTTAGTGTTTTTTCCTCATGGTTTCCTTTTTTTTTTTTTTTTCCTTTTTAATGCAAGGAAGAAGGAACCAAAGGCCTGAAGCTCGCAACTCGTTCCTTCGTTTCGTTTTTGAAGGCTCCAACATGCTTGCATGCGTCGGCCTTGGTCACCTAATGGCGGCTCTCCACACTGCTCGATCCCTGGCAGCCTCCCTGTTCAGTCCCTTAACCCTTAAGTCACACTTAATGACCTTGTCCCATGTCTTTCTCGGTCTACCCCTCCCAACCCCTCCCCCAATATTAACACCTCTCACCCTCTGTACCCAATTATCATCCCCCATCCTCTCCACATGTC
>JAGKTI010024049.1:0-14541 GCA_018397915.1 Birgus latro
TAATAGATTGGAATTTGTTTTTATTGGAATCGAGGACCTACCAGACTAAATTCTTATGTACTGGAAAAAGTCTGATAAAGCCAGCAGTCCAGACTGCCTGACCACTTCATCTATGTTTACCACAATAAGGTAAATAAAAGACATGTTTATCAGTGTACTGTACACTATTATTAAATATATCATACCATTTGATTATTGTGGTGAATGTATAATACAGTACAGCATAGTACTGTAATGGTAGTGAAAACAGTTTAAAAACCGTTGGTGTGATCCAGACTAACGTCTGATATATTGGAAAAAGTCCAGGTTATCAGGGGGAAGTTTGGACATCGCTTTTATCAAAATTTCACTTTTTTAAGAATGGCTTAGGCCCCAATTAGTCCACTGCAGTGAGGTTTTACTGTATATACAGTATATAACTGGAGTCAATATAAACCACCAGGTGACTTTTAGCCCATGACTTCTTTCAGTACATCATTATTCCCAGTAATTTCGATATTTTATCAGAATAAGCAATCTATGACAAACCAAATGTAACCAAAACTTTTAGGAATATTCTTCATGATAACAGCCCTAAAATTCAGCTTAAACTTATGCAAAAAGTTTAAATATGATTATCTACCGCTAAAATTTGTCTCTCTTATGTGGTGCAGATCACTCAACATCCACAAGAACACAGCTCACAGTGGTATCACACTAGATTAACATTACTGAGGTACAGCAGTTATCCTGTTGACTGGCTAATTCAGGATCAAAATTTTCATTGTCTGACTCATCAGCTAATACTGTACTGTACCATTATACCTTAATGGATGTGCATGCTTAAATGAAGAACTGCACTTGCTAACACACACACACACACACACACACACACACACACACACACACACACACACACATACACACACGGTCGGGTCGCTGAGAGAGGAGCTGCTCCTGGATTGCAGGGAAATAATCGCTGGATCAGCGGCGAAAAGAAGACCAACCTATTGTGATTATGTGGTTGGAAGCGTGAGTGGTGGTCCCGTCGGATATTAGTTTTAAAAAAACGCAGGTTTCAGCCATAAAAAACAAGATATAGCGAAAAAAAAAATCTCCATATGTTTGAATCGTGGCGGGGAGAGACGGAAGATTGTTTACATCTGGCAAGGGGAAATTTGAGGGCTTCACCGATGTTGATGTAAATAATGGAAGTGATAAGCTGAAGCAAACAAGAATAGCAGGAGTAGAGAAAACGGCAGAAAGGAATGTCCAGGAGTTAAAAAAGGTATGGGAAGTATTTAGATGGTGCAGGAACGGACCTTAGAGCAAGAGAGAGAGATTAAAGTCCTACAGAATAAACTAGAAAAAGTTTGCACATGTAGCGATGAGCAAGAAAAAGAAGTTACAGAATTGAAGGTGAGTAACGAAACGCATCAAATGAAATAAAACAGCTCAAGAGGGAGAATAAGAGGTTGCAAGAAGAAAGGGACAGAATGAAAAGTAAACTAGATGAGTACGAATCAAAATCGAGGATGCATGATGAGCATGTTATGGAAAACAAGGAGCAACATAAGGGGTGGAAGAAAATGCAGGAGGAAGGAAATGTAAATTTGAAGGAGATCATAGAACAACAAAGCAAGGAAAAATTGGAGAAGGAAGTGGTTAGGGTACTAAGAAGTAGAAAATCTTTGTTCAGGGATGTAGCAGACAAGAAAAAGTGTGTCATAATCACAGGAATAAAAGAAAAACATATGACAGTAAGATCCAAAAGAGAGAGAGAAGAACTGAGCAAGGCTAAAGAAATAATATCAGTGGTTATGGAGGGTAACAATGAAGCCCAGGAAGAGATTGAAGAGGTTAGGAAAGTAAGAGGAAGGTGGGGCAAGGCCACTGAAAGTAAAGTTTCAGTCCCAGGTAATGGTGAATGAAATCATAAATAGAACGTGGAAATTGTCAGATAAAGAGGGGTTTAAAAATGTTTGGATAAGAAGGGATGCAAACGAAGAAGAAAGAGCTAAATTAAAGGAGTTAGTAAAGGAAGCAAAGATAAAAAACGAACAGCGAACGGAGAAAGAGAAGAAAAAATTCTATTGGAGAGTTATGGACCAGAAACTGAGAAAGTGGTACTGACGGAGGGAAGGAGAGAAGAGAGTATAAAAAACGATGAAAAAAGTTTGAACGTGGCATACACAAACATTGATGGACTAATATCGGGAAGGTTAGAAATCAATGATTTTTTAAAGGTACATGAACCTGATGATATGTGCTTTGCAAAGACTAAATTGAAAGAAGATACTGATATTCATATGGGAAGTGCGAAATACAAATTATGGAGAAGAGACAGAAAAGAAAAAAACAGGAGGAGGAGTGATGATAGCAGTGAAGGACAACATAAATGTAGATACTGTGGAAATGGCAGAGGGTAGGGCCGAAGCGATAAATATGAAATTAGAAACTGAGGAGAATGGTAAGAGAGATATGGCAGTGGTATATATTCTCCCTAAGACAAGAGCATGGATTGACGATGAATACCAGGAGATGTTGTCAGACATGGTTAGTTATCTACAGAAAGTGACTGAGAAAAGCAACAATATAATCCTAATGGGTGACTTTAATTGTAAAGAGGTGAACTGGGAGGAATGGGACTCAGGAGGCAGCGAAGATTCGTGGGGTACTAAATTGTTAAATATAGCAAATGAATAATGTAATGACGCAGTGGGTCAAAGAAGAGACATGATTCCGAGGTGGTGACACACCAGCAAGATTAGATTTGCTACTATCCAAAAAACCTGATGTAATTGAATCTTTGAAATATCTGTGTCCTATAGGAAAAAGTGATCATGTGGTCATTGAATTCCAGACGATAATAGGGAATGTGGTGCCAAGAGATGAGCTTTATAGGCAAGGAAGATACAGCTTTGGGAAAGCAAACTTTGCAGAATTGAGAAAATTTGGGGAAAATATGTACCAAGAGTAAGGGGGAAAGAAAACAGGAAAAAGGAGTGGTTTAATAGGTGTATGACAGCAAAAAAAGAGAGGGACATGGCATGGAACAAATGGAGAAAGAGAGGTAATAACAGAACAAAGGAAGAATATAAAAGAACTAGAAATGAATATACAAGAATACATAGAGAGGAAGAAAGGAGCTTTGAAAAAGGTATAATTGACAAATGTAAGGACGAAACCAAATTGTTTTATAGATTTGTTAATGGCAAATTGAAGCAAATGGAAGGAATCACCAAACAGAAAGTAGAAGGAGAGGTCTACAAGGATGCGGTAATGCAAGCTGAAATACAGTAAAACCTCGATATAACGGACTTCAGAAGACCGGAATTCGCTTTTATCGGACTCGAGAAGCTACTGGACTAAACTCCTATATATTGGAAAAAGTCCGATATAGCCAGAAAGCAGTCCGGACTGCCTGACAACTTCAGCTATGTTCACCACAATAAGACAAGTAAAATACATGTTTTTCAGTGCACAGTACAGTATTACTACTGTATACCATTTGATTAATGCAGTGAAGGTATAACACAGTACAATACTGCAATGGTGGTGAAAACCACTGATGCAATTCAGACTAATGTCTGATATATCGGAAAAGTCCGGATTAGCAGGGGTAAGTCCGGATGTGGCTTTTATCGGAATTTCGCATATTTCGGACTGGCCTGAGCCCCAATTAGTCCATTATAGTGAGGTCTTACTGTAATGAACAAATGTTTCCAATCGGTTTTCACTAAGGAAAGGGAATTTGTGGAAGGGGAGGGAGTGATTAGAAATGTAGTGATAAAAGATATAAAAGTGGAGGTGCGGGAAGTGAATAAATTACTGGAAACTCAAGATGTAAGGAAAGCCCCAGGACTGGATGGAATCTCTAACTGGGTACTGAAGGAATGCAGAGAACAACTGGCAGATAAAATTCACAGATTAATTGTGTGTTCACTGGAAGAGGGGAAAGTGCCTCGGGAATGGAAAAGGGCAAATGTGGTACCAATCTATAAGGGAGGAAACAAGGAAGAACCCCTGAATTATAGACCAGTGTCTCTAACCAGCATGGTCACGAAATTGTGTGAGAGAATCCTGAAAGATAGATGGATAAAATATCTGGAGGGGATGAATATTCTGACTGAAAGTTAGTTTGGATTCAGAAGTGGGAGGTCATGTGTTTCCAACTTACTGAGCTTTTACTCAAGGGCGACTGATGTGCTACAGGAGAGAGATGGTTGGGTGGATTGTGTGTATTTAGCTCTGGAGAAGGCTTTCAACAAGGTACCCCACAAGAGACTAATATGAAAATTAGAGCATATCGGAGGACTGAAGGGAAGCCTCCTGGAATGGATGAGAGACTTTTTGAGTGACAGACAAATGAGGACAGTAATAAAGGACAGGACATCTGGATGGATGGAAGTAACAAGTGGTGTCCCACAGGGCTCGGTGTTGGCACCAGTAATGTTCCTGATTTACGTAAATGATATGGTAGATGGAGTGAACAGTTACGCAAGTCTGTTTGCTGATGATGCAAAAATCTTGAGAATGGTAGAGGTTGAAGAGGACTGTAAAATGCTACAGGAGGATCTGGATAGGATACATGATTGGAGCCGTATGTGGGAAATGAAATTCAACGCAAAAAAATGTAAAATATTGGAAATGGGTAACAGTACCAAGAGGCCATCATTGAATTATTTGATGGGTAATGAACCAATTAGAAAAGCGAGAGAAGAGAAAGATTTGGGAGTGCTGGTTCAGGATAGTTTGTCACCTGAAAAGCACATAAATAAGATAGTTAGAGAGACATATAAACTCTTGACCAATATAAGAGTGGCATTTCATTACAAGGATGAGGAGATGATGAAAAAATTGATAGTGGTCATTATCCGCCCCAGGTTAGAATATGCAGCAGTAGTGTGGTCCTCACACAAAAAGAAAGATATAACCAAGATTAAGAGAATACAAAGAACAGCAACCAAGATGGTCCCAAGTCTGGCAGATTTGTCGTACAGAGAAAGGTTGGAAAGGCTGGATTTTGCCTTCCTTAGAGGAAAGGAGAGAGAGGGGCGACATGATTGCAGTGTTCAGGACCATGATAGGAGTAGATAAAACTGACAGAGAAAATCTGTTTGTGTGGGATGAGAGGGTAACAAGGGGACACGGAATGAAACTAAAGAAGCCAAGCTGCTTGAAGGACATCAAGAAATATGGTTTTCCTTATAGATGCATAGACCTGTGGAATAGCCTGGACAAAGAGATCGTCCAGTCTAAAAACTTAAATGAGTTTAAAGCAAAATTTGACTTATTGAGAAACAGAGATGGGACCCCACGAGCGTAGCTCATTTCCTGTATATCACAATTAGGTAAATACAATTAGGTAAATACACACACACACACACACACCGCTCGCTGGAGCAGTGGTAGCGTTCTCGCTTGCCATCTGGTAGACGGGAGTTCGCGCCTCGCTCAGGTTGCGAAAAGTTTCACTGACGAAGTGGGTGGTTGCTTTCCCCCTTGAGCAAGGGGATGGGTGTGTGCGTGTGTGAAGGTCACAGCCTTGCCCATAGATCGGACTATATGAGCTCTCAGCTCCCTTCCGGGAGGGTAAAAGCTGACGATCACTACCATCAAGTGATCATGACCGACTCGGTGAGTTACACACACACATGCACATCACCGCTTGCTAGCTCGGTGGTAGAGTTCTCGCTTGCCATGTGGTAGACAGGAGTTCGCGCCTCACTCAGGTTGCGAAAAGTTTCACTGACGAAGTGGGTGGTTACTGTCCCCCTTGAGCAAGGGGATGGGTGTGTGCATGTGTGAAGGTCACAGCCTTGCCCTTAGATCAGACTATATGAGCTCTCAGCTTCCTTCCTGGAGGGTAAAAGCTGACGATCACGACCATCAAGTGATCCTGACCGACCCAGTGACCCAGTGAGTTACATGTATGCATGAATGCATGCACGCATGTGTGCCCACATACACACACACACACACACACAGGATGTCATCAGCCGTGGAGCTCCATGCAGAGCATGGGAAAATAACGCAAAATCGGAGGCGAAAAGGAAATGTGCCTAATGTGAATATGTGAAATGAATGCGTGAGTGGTGGTCCCGTCTCATTTAAGTGAAAATAAACCGGAGGTGCTGATCAAATGAGAGTAAAACACGTTGACGGTTTTAAAATTTAAACGATTGCATCATGGCGGAGAGAAGCAGTTCATTGTTTACATCCAGTGCTAGTGAGTTTGCAGGGTTCTCCAATGCAGACCAAAGCAACGGAAGTATTAAACAGAACCAAACAAGAGTAATAAGCGTGGAGAAAATGGCTTTGAAGAATGCCCAGGATTAAAAACAGGTACGGGCAATAATTAGTGAATTAAAAGAACGAACCTTGGAACAGGACAGGGAGATAAAAGAGTTGAGGAAATGGTTAAAGAGCATCTGCTCATGCAGTACTGACCAGGAGAGAAAGGTGTCTGAATTAAAAGTGGGTAATGAATCAGCCGTAAGTGAAATAAAACAGCTTAACTGGGAAAATATGAGGCTGGAGGAAGAAAGTGACAAGATAAAATGTAAACTTGATGAGCATGAATCTAAAACTAAGATGAATGAAGAACATATCAAGGAAATCCAAAAACACCATAAGGGGTGTGAAAAAATCAAAAGGAAGATAAAATAAGTCTTAAGGAGATTTTAGAACAGAAAAACAAAAACCAGAAAAGGTGGAGAAGGAAGTGGTGAAGGTACTAAAATTAAAGAAGCACTTGTCAGAGATGCAGCAGGCAAGAAAAAATTGCTTGATTATCTCGGGTTTGAAAGAAAAACTGATGTCAGTGAGGTCAGAAAGAGAAAGGGAAGACCTAAGAAGGGTGAAGGAAATAGTGTCAATAGTTGTGGAGGGAAAAGATGAAGCTCAAGAGGAGATCAAAGAAGTGTTTAACCCGTCCAGTCCCGACAGGTATTTTACCCAGCCCACCCCCAGGTCCCGACTGATTTTCGACTTTTTGTTTTTTGGCTGAAACCTTCGCTTTTGGTGAGAAACATTGAAAATTCATAGAGAAATCGTGATCCTGAAGTTAGAAATGTTGATACAGGTGTCACTCAACCTTACGTTTTCCTTCTTTTCAGGGTACCTGGCTAAAGAAAACGAACTATGGAAGGGTTAACTAATTCAAGCCACTTTAAATTATGTATTTATTTCATTTATTTGGTACGAATTTATGTGTAGTACAAGTCTATATTGGTTTTCACACAATAATATAGGTGTTTATAAGCATTGTTCACTCACCCAAAACCCCAGTATATGGCACCTTCCTTTACGACATTACCACCTCATCACTTTTGTTTGTTTCTACCTCTAGCTTCTTTGTCCTCCACCTCAGGAATCACATCCACAGTGAATTTCGTCATTGGAGAGACCGTGGGGCAATGTACCTTTACTGGCCAGGTTACAGCTAACAGGTGAATTGCCCAGTGTGGGAGGGAGGGGTGGTTTGGTGGGCCCAGGCAGTATCCCTGCTTAACAGCAGGTAGAGGAAGGTCTCCCACATATGGCTACCAAAAATCACCCGCGAATGTTGAAAAATGTGCACACAATGGGCCTTGCAATTGAGTGACGTATGATGCACGTTGTTGGGTCTGTCTGCAGAAAAAAGTAGTGACGTGCATCGTATGTCAGTGGGACTCGGCGGGTTAAGCTGGGGAAATATATGTGGAGGGAGGGGCAAGGCCTCTCAAAGTGAAATTTCAGTCTCAGGTCACAGTAAATGAAATTATCAACAAGACTTGGAAATTAGCAGATAAGTAAGGATTTAAAAATATCTGGATAAGGAGAGATGCAAATGAGGAAGAGTGAGATAAAATAAAGGAACCTGTTAAGGAAGTGAAGGAAAAAAACGACCAGAGAACGGAGGAAGAGAAGATAAAGTTCTTTTGGAGGGTTATGGATCAGAAAATGAGGAAGTGGTAAAGAAGGAGGGAGGGAGAGAGAAGGACAGAATAAAATAAACAATGCAAAAAGATTGAAAGTGGCATATAATAATGCAGACAGTCTAATCTCAGCAAGGTTGGAAATAGACAATTTCCTGAGGGCAAATGAGCCAGAAATTATGGGCTTCATAGAGAACAAGCTAAAAGAGAATGTTGAAATCCAAATGAGAGATGGGAAATACAAAATATGGAGATGAGACAGAAATGAAAAAAATGAGAGGAGGAGTGATGATAGCAGTGAAAAACAGTCTAACTGTGGATAGTGTGGAACTGGGAAAAGGTATGGCTGAAGTGATAATTATGGTAATAGAAACCAGAGGGAAAGGCAAGAGAGACATTGCAGAAGCATATGATCCCCACAAGACAAGGGCATGGAATGAGGAGGAACATCAGATGTTGTCGGATATGGTTAGATACCTACAGAAAGTGACTGAGGAAAACAACAACAAATCTTGATGAATGACTTCAATTGCAGACAGGTAAAGTGGGAGGAGTGGGACTCGGGAAGCAGAGGAGATTCGTCTGGCTGTATCCTATTAAATGCAGCAATGGATGATGTAATGACCCGGTGGGTCAAAGAAGAGACAAGATTTAAGAGGGATGACACAACAGCAAGACTAGATTTAATTCTAACCAAAGAATCCGATACAAATGAATCTCTGAAATATCTGTCCCGTAGGAAAAAGTGATCATGTAGTGATAAGAGTTCCAAACAATAGAAGGAAACAGGGAGATATGAGATGAGCTATACAGGCATGGAAGATATAACTTTGGGAAAGCAAGCCTTACAGGATTGAAAAATTTTCTCGAAGAGGCAGATTGGTGAGAATTCTGGGAAACAAGAGAGATACGGTAGAAGTGGGGCATCTTTCTACATTTCTATAATACGAGTGTAGAAAAGTACAGTATGTGTCTAAAGTTAGTGGGAAAGAGAACTGAAGAAATGACTGGTTTAACAAAAGGTGAATAACTGCCAAAAAAGAGAGGGATAAGGCAAGGAAGAAGTGGAAAAAGAGAAGTAATGACAGAACAAAGGAAGAATATAAAAGGACCAGAAATGAATAACAAGAATACATAGAGAGGAAGAAAGAAACTATGCAAAAGGAATAGATGACAAATGTAAGGAAAAACCTAAACTGTTTTACAGGTTTATTAATGGCAAATGAAAAAAAAAAAAAAGGAAGGAATCAATAAGTTGAAAGTAGAAGGAAATGTCTATAAAGACGTAGTTATGGAAGCTGATGTAATAAACAAATGCTTTCAATGTCTTCACAAGGGGAAGTGATTTTGTGGAGGAGGAGGGAGTGACCAGAAATATAGTGTTAAAAGATGTAAAAGTCGAAGTGCAAGAAGTATCCAAATTAATGGAAACTCGAGAAAGAAGGGAAAGTGCCTTGGGAATGGAACAGGGCCAATGTGGTACCAATTTATAAGAGAGGGAACAAGGAAGAGCCCCTAAATTATTGACCAGTGTCTCTGACCAGCTTGGTTGCAAAATTGTGCAAGAGTATCCTGAAAGACAGATGGATAAAATATTTGGAGGAGATGAACATTCTGGCAGAAAGCCAGTCTGGATTCAGAAGTAGAAGGTCGTGTGTTTCCAAATTGTTGAGCTTATACTCAAGAGAGATAGACATGCCACTGGAGAAAGGAAGTTGGGTGTATTGTGTGTATTTAGATTTGGAGAAAGCCCTTGACAAGGTACCCCACAAGTGATAATGTGGAAATTGGAACACTGGGGGGGAACCTCTTAGAGTGGATGAGAGAGTTCTTCAGAGACAGACAAATGAGGACAGTAATAAAGGACAGGATATCTGGATGGAGGGAAGTAACAAGTGGAGTCCCACAGGGTATGGTGTTAACACCCATGATGTTCCTGACTTACGTAAATGATATGGTAGATAGATTGAACAGTTATGCAAGTCTGTTTGCTGCCAATGCAAAGATCATGAGGAAAGTATAAGTTGAAGAAGACTGTAAAATGCTGCAGGAGGAACTGGGTAGGATTCATGAGTGTAGCTGGATGTAGGAAATGAAATTCAAAGCAAAAAAATTTAAATTATTGGAAATGGGTAAAAATACCAAAAGATCATCACTGAACTATCTGATGGGTAATGAACCAATCACAAAAGCAAAAGAAGAGAAGGACTTGGGAGTGTTGGTCCAGGATAATTTGTCACCTGAATAACACATTAACAAGATAGCTAGAAAGATGTATAATCTCTTGACTAACATAAGAGTGGCATATCATTATATGGATGAGAAGGTTATGAAAAAGAAATAGTGGCCATGATCCGCCCCAGTAGCGTGGTCCCCACAATAAAATAAAAATATAAAAAAGATCGAGAGAATACAAAGAACAGCAACCAAGATGGTCCCTAGCCTGGCAGATCTGTTATACAGGGAATGGCTGGAAAAACTAGACCTGACTTCTTTAGAAGAAAGGAGAGAAAGGGGTAACATAATTTCAGTGTTCAGGGCCAGGATGGGAGTAGAAAAAATTGACAGAGAAGATCTGTTTGTATAGGATGGGAGAGTAACTAGAGGACATGGAATGAAACCAAAAAAGCCAAGTTGCTTGAAAGATATCAAGAAATATAGTTTTCCATATGGATGCACAGACCTGTGGAACAGCCTGGACAAAGAGATCATCCAGTCTAAAAAATTGAACGAGTTGAAAGCAAAATCTGACTTATTGAGAAACTGAGATGGGACCCCACATGCATAGCTTATTTCCTGTATATCACAACCAGCTAAATACACACACACATTTTTAAAGATGTGATGTGAATTACCCTTATTATCATAAATTCAGGATTCAGACATAAGTTTACATACAGGTATATGGTATACCTGCTTGTTCATACAACACCCAAACATAACAATAAGCTTTTAAAATGACATAGCAACAGATACCATGATGAGTATCACTTGACATGCACAATGTAGCACAAACTGCAACAGCAGGGTACACTGACTATCAGTACAAGTTTAAATCCCAGATACTTTTACTCTAAGTTGTAAATAATGCCATAAAAAGCCAACAAAGTTACCATTATCAAAGTAAAATTTGTGGAACTCCAGGCCCTCCACTAAATTGCCTAACGCCTCTGGTTCGAAGGAGGTCAGGTGAGTGTCGCATATTTTGCTGGAAGAAAAATGAGACAAAATCAACAAAAGGCTGCCCACCGAGTGAGAGCAGGTCCAATGCCTCAAACAATTACCTGCGTGCACATCAAAACCACTGACTGATCCCTGATATAGCTTACTGTGAAAGAGAAAAGGGAGTGAACATATGTTAATTCAAGATATGTAATATAATTTCAGTTATCAAGTTGTATAACTTTGCCAATTTTGCAAGATTTAAATCTATATTTACAAAGAGTTAAACTGCTACCAAACCAGCATATTAAACTGCATATTAGTGTCTGAAGCAGAACTGGTATCACAACATTGGTTACAAATGCACCATATTTATTCCACCTACTGTAAGACAACAAGCAACTAACCCTTTTGTATAGCATTTTGCCACAATGATGATAGAAAGGAATGGCTTCACCCTACTGTAAAGAAATTTCCTTTTTTGTAAGACACAACTGAATTACTGAATTCTGCAGATTTTAAATGTTCAGATATTTTTAGCCTACCTACAGTTTCCTGACAATAAGCTGGACTGCATATACTTTATGATTAATTTGCCATAGTGGTGACCATACTCACGTATATCCCTCAAAGTCTCCAGTGTTTATGCAGTCAATGAGTTGCTCAGTTGCCTTGATTATCTCTTGTTTCCGGGCTGAAAATAAGATGGAATTAGTAAACAGACTAAAGCTAACACTATACACAATAAAATAACAACACATCCTTGAATGAACAATTTTAATCTTCATAAAAAAGAAAATACTGTACAACAGTGTGGCAGAGATAGTTCAAAGGCACTAAAAATCAGTTATATATTTTCATAAATTAGGCAGTTTATCATGAATACACAAAGAGACATATCGGCAATCCAATTAAATTTAATTAAACAAAAGTTTTTAAAGATTTTCGGAAAACATGCAATAACCATGCTCTGCAAACACCCAGAGTATCACACAAATTATGATTAAGTATACAATTTAAAATCAAGTGACATAATGGGAGATGGTTGGTTGACTGTACAAACAGAGCACCAAGTTTTATTTATATTACAGATAATAGACATTTCTGGTCACTTTAAAATGCTACAGTTACAAAATTTGTTGCTTGTTTTCCACTCATGAATTAATGCCAGTGTACTGATATGTAAGCTGCATGGTATCAATGTTTGTGAAGGATGCAATGGGCCTCAACAAATATCACACATTAATGCTGCTCCTACTAAGTGTCACACATTATGCTGCTCCGATTTCTCAAGGGTACCACTCGGCCAACAGTCCTAATGTGTGTGTGGTTTGCCGAGTCATCAAAAGCACTCAATCCTTTGCTAGCTACTTGCCAAACACCAATGCACACCTTTGACAAACCTTCAAAACTATCCCTCACTACATAAGCAGTGTAATCGCTACAAATTCATATGAAACCTACCAAAAGCAGCCAAAGGTTTTGACATGGCCTGTGAGTTAGACTGCTATTATAACTCCCAGACAGAGGAACATATATACTCACGTTCCATAACATTGTTGTTCCTATTGGCTGAAATAAGTAGAGATATTAATATGAGTAAAGGTATATCATTAAACATATAAAATTCCCATATAAGACAAACTCCTTGTAGTTTGGTTCTACTTCAAGTATGAATAGAGTTAGTATATAAAATGCTAAACACAGGTTAACACAATTCTCTGATGACAAACTAAAATAGCAATGTTAAGGTCCGGAAATTCCCTCAAGCTGTTAGGGTTGTTACTGGAAATACCTCCTAATCAACAATATACTTCAATTTCATCTTATATGTAACATCCTTAGTAACCTGTTTGAAAACTTTACAGCACTTGTCACAAAATAATGAATATTTAATACACAGTTATATTCACACAGTTGGTCAACATGCTAGGCATAAAGAAACAATGTACTGTACTGTTCCTGACAATATACACAGTGTGCAAAATTTTCTGGTATACTGTACGAAGATTAGCTACTAGTCAATACAACTCTTCTAATGTCGACATGCAAAATGCAAAGTTACAATATTATATAAGCCAAATATCTTTTTGGAACAATAAAAGGCAAGTTTCACTATATGATGTCTAAAACAAAACTGTACAGCCTCACAGACAATTGTGGCACCTACCATTCACATCTAATATACACTCCCCTATGAACATTCACTGATCTCTCAGTGACACAGATATACAACTAAGTAATCAGCTAGGCTGAGGCTTTTTCCACTTTTCTTGTATAATTAAAAATCCACTTTGCATTATGCATGTTTCAAGGCACATAAATAATGAACTAGTGCATACAGTATATACACCTTAATCAATATCCATTTAGTCTTAGTTCATGTCGCAACAGTCATACCAATGTTACACTTCCTTTGATATCTACAAAACAATCTTCAAACTACAGGTTCATCCAATGGCTCTAAGCTGAGCAAAGATGACATCCATGAACAATACACTAGCATGTGGCTGCATGCGACGTAAACATTGAACATTCAACACAGCCTCACTAACTGGCAATAAGTAGCAGGTAGAAGGTACATCTCTACATTCCAGTAATTGTGACCAGGAAATTATGCTGTTTCTACGCTACAGAGAAAACACAGGGTATGAATCCCAAGAAATAAATCTCAATTCAGTAAAATATACTAACATCACTAGCAGAATGTGAATGCTAGATGTACCAAGAGCAACAGAGTGGAACAACATCCATGATGCCAGTAAAGTACCTGTGCGAGCACTGCACAGCATAACATTAAAGAGCCCAGTACACCAGCTTCAAATGAAACCACAATGCAATCCACCAGTGACTGAATCGAGGTTGTACCCTGACTGTACAGCAGAATAGAAATACGCATTCACCAAGGGAGTAAGGAGGCCATACAAGAGACACTGTGGCATAATGAACTGGACAACTCTTTCCTACTGATTCTAGACTCACAGAATTTGCCAAAGCTTGTAATATATGGAAAAGTCCGTAAACCAGTAGCCACTAGGGATTATACCTCTATTTACTTAAATACATATTTTTAAAAAATGCAGCACAAGCAGTGGCAAATCCAACACTGAAGATCTAGAACAAAACAGTATTTGCCGTTCAGTCCCTTATGTTACCAGGAGTCATGGCAATACAAGAGGCTAATCCTACCCAGCTGGCATACCAGGAACAACACTTAATAACAGAGCCATAAGGGAGCTACACTCAGCATTCTTTGTCAGTTCAGGCTCAAGTAGAGTTTCTCACTGTATGCAACAAAACCACAAGGACATCAGTTGAGAGAGGAGGAAACAGAGAACAAATACGTAACAAACCATGAATTTGTCTGAATATCCTATTCATACAGAAATACACACACACACACACACACACAAACACACACACACACACATACACACACACACACACACACACACACACACACACACACACATATACA
>JAGKTI010024050.1:0-14367 GCA_018397915.1 Birgus latro
TAAGAAACATCGAGAATTCATAGAGAAACAGCCCTCCTGAGCCTATAAATGGTGCTAGAGGTGATGAGTCAGACTTACCTTTCGTTCTTTCTCAGGGTATCTGGCGTCAAAGAAAACGAACTATGGGAGCGTAAACTAATTCAAGCCACTTTGAATTACGTATTTATTTATTTATTTGGTACGAAAGTATGTGTAGTGCAAGATTATTTTGGTTTTCACACAATTATATAGGCAATAGAAGCAATGTTCAGTCACCAAACACATCCACATATGGCACCTTCCTTTACGACATTACTACCTAACCACTTCTGTTTGTTTCTTGCTCTAGCTTCCTTATTTCTTTGTCCTCCACCTCAGGAATCACTTTCACCGTGAATTTCGTCATTGGAGAGACTGTGGCGTGACATGTCTTTACTGGCCAGGTCACTGCTAACTGGTGAATTGCCAAGTGTAGGGGGGAGGGGGGAGGGGGGTCAGGTGGGGCCAGGCAGTATCCCCACTTGACAGCAGATAGAGGAAGGTCTCCCACATATGCCTACCAAAAATCACCCATGAAACTTGAAAATTGTGCAAATGACTGACCTTGCAATTGTGTAACGTATGGGTACATTGATGGGTCTAGCTGTGACAAAACGTTGCGATGTACCCATACGTCGACGAGACACCTCGGGTTAATCAAATTGGACAGAAAACTTGAAGTGTCGAAGGTCAGTTGTCAAAGTTTTTTTTTTTTCCACATCATTGGCCATCTCACCAATTCGACATTGCACTGAATTGGCACTTAATGGCAGACATTTTACGACAGGTTGAGAGTCTTTCTTCTTAACAGCTTCAATCACCTCTTTAGATGCTGGAATCATGATCTCCTCACCAACTGTTTGCGATTTTCCTTTCTTTGCTATGGCGCGGGAGTTAGTTACTGTATGATGCGTTCAGCCCTCCTTCATTATCAGGATTGGCAGTTGCTTTGAATAGTCTTTTATTCTGGTCAATTTTTTTCTTTCAGTGCCTTTAAATAATCAAATTTTGTTGTTTCTCTTATCAGATTGAACTCTTTCAATGTGGTCTTTCATCTTCCCAGGTTTCATTGCATCATTACTGAAAGTCTTTTCACATAATAGGCACATAGGCATTGTTTCATTGGTAAACAAAGTGATGCATCCAAATTTTAAATATTCTTGTTAACGTTGTCGGCATTTCCTCTTGGGGGAGGTAAGACCATTACGGGTAGTGAGAATACTACACACATGTATGTCCTTCCTGGGAGAGGGAATATGAGAGAGACTAGGGGGAAGGTGAGGGGTACTATGGGAGAGGTACAGATATACAGGAAGTGGACAGGACAAGAGTTATGAAGATCTCATGTGTACAGTGATGAAACTTAACCCGAGGCATCCCAACGACATATGGGTACGTCGCAACGTTTTGCCACAGTGACACCCGACAACGTAACCATACATTATGCAATTGCAAGGTCCATCATTTGCACATTTTTGAAGTTTCATGGGTGATTTTTGGCAGGCATAAGTGGGAGACCTTCCTCTTCCCACTGTCAGGCGGGGATACTACCTGACCCCCACCCCCCCACACGCCATTTTCTTGGCAATTCACCTGTTAACAGTGACCTGGCCAGCAAAGACATGTTGCGCCACGGTCTCTCCAATAATGAAATTCACAGTGAAAGTGATTCCTGAGGTGGAGGACAAAGAAAGAAACAAGCTAGAGGAAGAAACAAACAGAAGTGATGAGGTGGTAATGTCGTAAAGGAAGGTGCTATATGTTGTGTTTGGTGAGTAAACAACGGTTATATCACCTATATTATTTTGTGGAAACCAATATACTCTTGTACTGCATATAAATTCGTACCAAATAAATAAATAAATACGTAATTTAAAGTGGCTTGGATTAGTTGCCCCTCCCACAGTTTGTTTTCTTTGAAGCCAGGTACTCTCATACAGCATGAAAAGGTAAGGGTACTCTCACCTGTAGCAACATTTATATGCTCAGTAGGGTGATTTCTCACCAAAAGCGGAGGGTTGAGCAAAAAAAAAAAAAAAAATCCAAAGTTAGTCGGGATGGGGGGGGAGGGTCAGTGGCGGAAAATCTGCTGGGACGTGATGGGTTAATATATATTTATCCAGTATTAGTAAAATAGTTGCACTTAAAGAAAATCAAAGTAAGTCATCCATGTGAATGAGATATTATAATGCTATGGTCATGTCATGTGATTATAGCCAATGGTAAGTAATACTAAAGATATTGTTTTGTTTCAGTAAAACTAATCTAAAATAGATGATAAAAGCTAATTATACATGAATCACGTAGAAATAATTTGTAATTTATTGCATGGTATTATAGTTACTCAATCTAAATTTCTTATATGCATTTAATTTTCGACCCTAGTAGACTGATTGATTCCCAGTTGACCTTCAATCATTCATGGACCCCCTATTGACCCCCAGCCAATTACTGACGCCCTTTTGACCCTTCAGCCATTTGTTAACCCCTTGGATACTTCCATCGACCCCAAGGGGTCAATATTGACCATTTTCACTGAATAGAATAAAGATGGCTATACAAGACATCCTAAGCAATCTCAAAATACTCTAAGAATACAACACTAAATCTGACACTTCTATCCTAGGCTGGGCTGTACAGGCAGTGGGAGAAGGAGACGCTGGCGGAGGTAGCCCACACAAGCAGGACAAAACAGCAGAACCAACTACGGATACAGGAGCAGAACCAAGACAGTGAAGAGCCAGACGAGGGTGCTGACAGTGGTCGTAGGGTTAGTCTCACCATCACGCATCTTCAGGGTCCACTGTCCCTCTTTCCCCTGGGACTTATCATTGCTGGTCTGGCCTTTGCGATGGAGAAGTTCCTAGTGCCGTTGACTACGTTCTCTCGTGATTAACCCTTGCTACCTGATGATAGACTGATTTTCTCCAAGCCTTTTTTTATTAACCTTTGTAACCTGTTGATAGATTGATTTCCCTCTAACCCTTTTACTATTAACCCCTGTAGCCTGATGATAGACCGATTTTCTCCTAGCTTCTTTTTTAGTTCAGTCCTGTAGCCTAATAATAGACTGAGTTTCTCCTAGCTTTTTTTTTTATTATTAACCCTTGATGCCTGATGATAGTTTGATTTTTTTCCTAGTCTTTTTTCATTAACTTTTGTGACCTAATGATAGAATGACTTTTTCCTAGACATTTTTTTATTAACATTTGTGGCCAGATGATATACTGAATTTTATTAACCTCTGTAGCTTAGTGATACATTAATTTTTATTAACCGTTGTAGCCTGATGATAAGCTGATTTTCTAGCTTTATTATTATCAACCTTTGTTACTTGATGATAGATTAATTTCTTCCTGACTTTTTTTATTAGCATTTGTGGCCTGATGATAAATTGATTTTTATTAACCTTGTTTCCTGGTGATAGATTGATTGTTATTAACCTTTGTAGCCTGATGATACTCGTGGATGGATTTTCTCCTAGCCTTTTTATATTAACCTTTGAAGCGGGATGATAGGTTGATTTTTTTTTTCACATCTCTCAGCTCCCTTGTCTCGCCTATTGCTGGGCCATATTATAGGTCTGTTGGCCTTTGTGATGACGATAATGGTACCGTCGACAGTTTCCTCACGTAATTAATTGTCTAAGACTAAGGACGTTTTATCTCTTGAGGGGGTTGCGAATGATGGTGATATGAAGAGCTGGAGCTCCTGTTTCACCAGCCCTCAGAATATCCTGACCATCTCTCTTTGCTGACCTTTTATTGTGACACTAAAATGGAAAGGTCAGCATACTCTCCCAAATACTTTTCTCTGTCTCATGCACTACTGTACACAAGTTTTATATATCACAAAGCGTACACTACTACGTCACAGGGGTTGACGCATTCGGCCAGAACTCTTTGCTCCTGGTACCTAGTGGCTGGCCTACTGAGAGGAGGCGTGACTGTGGTTCACGGGCTGCCGCTTCCGCCCAATAGAGAGGGGGCCTGAACCCAGGAACACCGCCCCAAGAGGCTGCCCGATCAGTGAATGCATAATGGTGGGCCAGTTACAGTGCCAAGGCGCACTTCGAGGATGTCTCTGTAGCTGTCCTGGCAGGGTGCCCCGATTCCACTGCCATAGCCACTCGTCACGGCTGGTGGGTTTTGGGTCCCAGGTCCCATGCCTGGACTTGGGACTGTGCAGATGGGTGGGGCCTGTGGTCTGTCTCTCACATTAGATTAATTTTACCGACATGACAAAAACGCCTGAGGAAATTAAATCACCCAAGGGAATCAGAGTAGCATCTTGGAATATGGGTAGTTTTTAAAGGTAGAGTGGGAGAAGTAGCTGAGGCCATGAATAGGAGGTGGGTGGATGTTAGCTGTGTACAGGAGACTTGGTACAGGGGTGGATCAACCAGAATGATTGACAGGATGGATTGTAGATATAAGCTATTATGGCAGGGAAGTACCGATAGATACCGTGGTGTGGGTGTGCTGGTTAAGGAAAATTGGGTGGAAAATGTCATGAATGTAATGAGGCTGAATAAAGGATTATATTAGTGAATGTTTTGTTTGGTACGCTGATTTTTTTTTTTTTATTCTGCGTATGCTCGATAGGCTGGCTTGGATGCTGTAGAAAATAGGCAGATTCTGGGACGACTTGATACATATCGTACAGTTAGTGGTATGGGGGATGATGAGATTGTACTTCCGGGAAGGGACTTAATTGGTCATGTGCGTGAAACTTAAGGATATGAAGGGGTATGTGAGGGATGCGCATAAGGTACGAGAAATGTGGAGGGGGAAAGGATACTCGACTTTGAGGAGGCAATGAAACATGATTGTGTGGAACACACACTTTAGGAAGAGAGAGAGAGTAGGCTGAATACATACGAGTCTGCAGGAAATAGTAGCCAGACTGGCTATTCCCTGGTCAGCAGGGCTAATAGGAGATTAGTGAGGGATGTTAAAGTTATTGGAAGCTATGAGTGTGTGCAGCAACACAGATTACTGATATGTGGCATGATGCTTGAGGAAAGGATGGTAAAGCAGAGGACCAATTAACCTAGTTGAAAAAACAAATAATAAGCGATGCCTTCTACAGCGAGATGAGTAGGGTGGTAGCTAAAGAGGATGTTGTTGATTTAAATGATAATGAACTGTGCAGAGCTCTAGAAAACAACCTCTTGAGAATTACTGATTCAGTGTGTAGATGGACAAAGGGACCCCCAAGACATAACGTATCATGGTGGTAGGCTGCGGTTAAGAAGAAAATAGGGCTTTTATGGGAACGGCAGAGGGTTGGTAACAAAGAGAATACTTGGCTGCCAAGAGTAACTAGAAAAGAGGTATACAGGGTAAAATCTGAGTCTCAGAGACTTCTACTGGATAACATAAATAGCACTGAAAGGAGGAATATGATACTTAAGGTGGCAAATAATATGAAGAGGGAAAAGTGGAATACTATAAGTGAGCAGTGTGTGAAGAATGATCAAGAAAATGTAGTGGTGAACTGTGAGGATACTGAAGGCATCTGGAGAAAGTGCTGTAACCAGCTGCTGAATGAGGAGTTTGAAACAGGGAAGCTTAGGAATCAGCGAATCCAGTGTCTGACCATTGGCCTTTCGTTGACGCTGCTACTGTTGGCAGGGCAATAGACAGTAAGTAGATGGGAAAGTGGCAGGTGTGTCTGGGTTAACTGCTAAAATGCTGAAGGCCTCATGAGATGTAGGAGTCAGGTTAATTACTGATTCGAGAAACACCATTGTATATGAGTCTGTTGCCCCGGAGAATTGACTGAAGAGTGTAGCTCAAAATGTGTACAAGAAAAAGGATGATGCCCTGGAAAGAGGAAATTATACAGACAAAACTTTTGGACCAGATAATAAAGGTAATGGAAAGAGTTCTAGATGGTATGATTAGAGAAAGAGTGAATATTGAGGAGATGCAGTTTGGGTTTATGCCACGCAAAGGGACCATTGATGCCATATTTATTGTTCAATATTATCAACAGCTTTAGGGAAAATATAAAGGAATGAAAAGGGAGCTGTACTATGTTTTTGTTGATCTGGAGAAGGCTTTTAACAGATTCCCTAGGCAGGTGGTGGAGTGGGCAATCAGAAAGCTTGTGATCGACGAGTGGCCGATTTGAGTGGTTATGGCTATGTATGTGGGTGCCACCCAGGTGAGAGAGAACGGAGATTTGACTGATGAGTTTTCTGTGAGTGATGGTGTGCGTCAGGGGTCAGTCATGGTGTTCGATGCAATCTCAGGTGACTTCAGAATTAGACTCCCGTGGAAGATGTTCTTGGTCAATTGTCTCGCTTTGCTTGCAGCGAATGAAAAGGAGGTGGAGGAAAGGTTTAGAAGGTGGAGCGATAGTATGGGGTCACAAGTATTTGCGAGTAAATGCAGATAAAACAAAGGTGATGGTATTTAGGGTTGGTGGCGGTACTGTCAAAGAAGAGGGAAAGTAGCCATTTGCGGTTTGCTACAAGGCGTGGGAAATAATTCCATCTTGTGCAGTGTTTGGGATAAGTGGGTGTATAAGAGATGTAGTGGTATTAGAGGTAGACTGCGAGATAATGATGATATAAATCAGTATTCATGTAAGTGGAGTGTCAGGGAGAGTATGTGGAGACTGTCAGATGCTGAAGGACTGATCTTGCTGGTGAGTGTCTTGAGTGTGTGGAAACGATATTTTTTACTTGGGAGACATGTTATCTGCTGGAAGTGGGACTGGATCTAGGTTAGTGGATAGAGTGAGAAGTGGTTGGAAGAAGTTTTGGGAGCTGCTGCCTCTCCCGACATTGAGAGGGTTTCCCCTCCGTGCTATGTAATGTTTGTATGCAGCATGTGTTAGGAGTATAATGCTGTATTGTAGCTATACCTTGTAAGTAAAGGAAGAGTATATTTGTAGGCTCAGGCGTACAGAAATGACAGTGATTAGGTGGATGTGCAGTGCGTCCTTGAATGCGAGACCTGGGGGGTAGGGGCTAGGTCTGTGGTGGAAGAGTTGATAGGAAGGAAGGGACTGGAGTGTGTTGGTGTTTTGATGACGAGAGGTACATTGAGATGGTTTGAGCATGTGGAGAGGATGGGGGATGAAAAATGCATGCACAAAGTGTCAAATGTAAACATTTGGGTTAGTGTTGTGAAAGGCACACCGAAAGAAGACCTGGAATGAGGTCAGAGATTGTGATCTCATGGATAAGGGACTGATTAGGAGCGCTGCAAAAGATCGAGCGGATTGAAGTCTCCACTAGGTGACCAAGGCCGACGCATGCAAGCATGCTGGAGCACTTATAAAGGAAACGTAAGGAAACGAAACTTGTTGCTTTTAAACTCACTCACTCAACGCACCATCATTTCCCCTTATCTCTCCGTCTGCTGGGCCTCATCATAATTGTGTTGGCCTTTGTGATGGAGAAGATAACGATACATACATTATTTATGGAGGGTTTGGCAGTTTTAAGGATTTATGTAATGCAAAAGAAAACAGTAAGGTGTAATAATCGAGATAAAATTACTTAGGAAAAGGTGTTACGGAGCTTTCATAACCGATAAGAATACCGACCAAACTGCATACCATCACACAACGCATAGGCAATTGTCATGTAATACGGCATTGCATTTCGATTAATTCTAAATATTATTGTACGTTATTCGGCATTTAAAAGAAAAAATAGTTTACAATAGCTTTTTGAATAAACATAAATAATACTCCCTCCATTGTTTATTCTTCGGAAAGAACGATGATCAAATACTTTTCCCTTATGAAAAATTGTAATAGACTGATTCAAAGAATTGGAAATATTTGTGAGCTGCGTTGCCTAAAAGTGAATGAAGATAATCTGAAAGAAAGAAAAAAAGAAAGAAAGATGACACTGTGTGCAGGGATGAATAAGTTATGTACAGCTATAGCTATTTATTTATTTACTTATTTTTATATATATTCACTTAATTTATTCAACTTTACACTGATTTGTATTGGAGGGGGACGCCTTCACGTGGTGGTTCCGATATTACTGGATGGCTCTGCTGCCCTCTCTCTCTCTCTCTCTCTCTCTCTCTCTCTCTCTCTCTCTCTCTCTCAAGGAGGCTGGTGGGATGAAGGATAAGAGCACCTTCGGTCTGCAGTCCATTGTGCTAGCGTTCAGATAGGTGACAGCAAGACCTCTTTGAAACTGAAATTGTCAAAACAGATGAAACGTTACTGATCTGGCCAGGTTGTAATGTCGTTTTGTCAGTACGGAGCGTCATACACATATTGTATATAGATGTGGTGCTGGAGAGGAACGCTTTCATAATGGTGGCAATGATATAACAGATGACAGACTGCTGGAGAGGGCAGTTATGCCTGCAGGCCACTGAGTCACCTTCAGCTAAGACTGGGGTTAAAACTACTGCTACTACTATTACTACTACTACTAATAATAATAATGATAATAATCTATCTCTCTATCTATTGCCAGACGCCTTAATCCCGTAAGGGGTGGTCACAAACAAATCGCCTCCATGTCGCTCTGTCCCCCGCCATTTCACTGCCCTACTCCCAGCTCACACCCTCCTCTCTCATATACCTCTCCACTCCACCCCTCCATCTCATCCAAGGTCTCCCCCTCCCACTCCCCCCACTCCTCCTCACTCACATACGCTCTCCTGGTCAGTCTATCTCTCTCCATCCTCTCCACATGGCCAAACCATCTTAATGTGTTCTTCCTAACGCTTCCTATCACGTCCACATCCATACACAACGCTCCTTCACATCCTCATTTGTCAGTCTGTCTCTCCCTGTGCCTCCACATGCTTCTCTCAAATAACTCATTTTCACTGCTTTCACTCTTGACTTCTGTCCCTCCAACAGGGTCCAAGTATCACTTCCGTATGTTAGAGTTGGTATCATAATGCTGTCATGTAGCAGCTTTTTCACTTCCATGCTCACTTCCCTGTTCCTTATCAAATAATAATAATAATAGTAATAATGATCCTGCTGCCACCACCACCACCACCACCACAGCTACTACTACTAATACCACTACTGCTTCTGCTGTTGTTGTTGCTGCTGCTACTACTATTCTTTTTATTACAACTTCTCAAACCGAGAGGGAATTTTCTTTCTTTATTTTGTCAATAATTTTAGTCCAACTTCCCATATATCTGTCAGAAGTTTTCTTTATTATTATTATTATTACTATTATTATTATTATTATTATTATTAGTAGTAGTAGTAGTAGTAATAGTAGTAGTAGTCGTAGTAGATTATTACTATAAAACTGAGATATTTCAAAGGCTATTTGGCCAAGAGCCTTCAAAACTCGTTAGCATATTCGGAGATAGGTCCGCTTTTTTCCTTGGGGAGGGGGGCAAATATTTTTTTTAATGCAAGAAAGAAGGAGCCAAAGGCTATGAGCCCACAAACCGTTTCTTCCAAGAAAGAAAAAAATCAATACAAAACAGAGCCAAATTCAACATCCGTTCATTTCGAGATGCCTAATACACTGCGTTTGAAAGATTGGAAGACCAGACAAAGGGAGACAGTTCCCGAGTTGACCTGCTGCATAAATGAAGGACTGGAAGTAACTGTTAACCCTTCCATTAGAGCTGGACAGAAGAGGGATGAGAGTTTATCGCTACACGGATGCTACGCGCCCGTCGTAGAGGTGGAGGGATGCATGCAGACAGTTCAGAGGAGCAGTGACCATTGAGGTAGCGAAAGAAAAGAGAAAATGATGCAATAGTGCGCCAAAGAGACAGAGATTGAAGGGGGCCAGTCAGAGGAGGAGAGTTAATGAGACGAAAATCCTTTGACTTCACCCTATCGAGAAGAGCTGTATGTGGGGAGCCTCCCACATATGAGAGTTGTATTCTACACAGGGGAGAATAAAACTCGTGTATAAAAGCAACAACTGTGCAGAGGTAAAGATGGTATGGAGTCGGCTTAGCACACTTAATCTTTTGGAAGCAGATTTTACAAGAGATGTAATATGATCTTTCCAAGATAAGTCCCAAGAAAATGAAACCCCAAGCATGTTCAAGGGTGATGCAGGATTTAGCTGGCTATTAAACATTGGTGGGTACTCCTGTGGAATATTTTGTCAGGTTGATAGGTGTAAGAACTGAGTCTTTGATGCATGAAAAACAACAAGATTATTTTTACCCCACTCAAAGGTACGAGGCAAGTAAGACATTAGGTGTGCCATAGCCTCATCCCTTGTTTGTTGAAGGAACTGATGAAATAAACGTTCCAGGAACCGAATGGAAAGGCGTATGAGTGGATAGGGTTAGATGTACAGCTTAGAAGGTCATTGATGAACAAAAGGTGATAGGACAGAGCAATGAAGAACATCACTGTCGATTAATCTACGAAAAGAACGGTGCCCGTCTACAACAGCAGCTGTACAACGACCAGTTAGGAAGCTATAGAGGAATGCACAGATAGAAGGATAATAACCGTAAGAGGGCAGTTTGGAAATTAAAGATTTATGCCAGACTCGATCGAAAGCCTTTGAGATGTCAAGTGCAATAGCAAAGCTTTCACCAAAGTTCTGAAAGGAGGATGACCAGGAGTCTGAAAGGTAAGTGAGAAGATCGCCAGTGGAGCGTCCCTGACGGAACCCATACGGACAATCAGAAAGAAGGTTGTGATAAGAAAGATGCTTTAAAATGTTTCTGTTAGGAACAGACTCGAAAACTTTTGAGGCAAAGGTTGTTAAAGCAACTGGGGGATAGAGGGTTGGGGATGGTCACCCTTCTTTGGGACTGGCTGAATGAGCTCAAACTTCCAGCAAGAAGGAAAGGTATAAGTTGATAGACAAAGGTGAAAGAGTTTATCTAGGCAGAGCGTATGCACGGATTCACAGCTCTTGAGGATAACATGTGGGACCCCATCAGGCCCATATGCCTTATTGGTATTGAGGCAAGTGATGGCAGAAAATACATCAGCTGAAGAAATTTTAATGTCAGCCATGGAGAAGTCAGAGGGGGGAAGTGATGGAAGAACAGCACCGGAATCATCTAAGGTGGAATTGAAGGAGAAAGTCTGAGCAAAGAGATCCGGTTTATCAGTAGGACAAATCGCTACAGAGTAGAAAAGAAGATGGAAGGGTGATGAGGTAAAGTTTTGGCAAGGTGCCAGAAGGAGCAGGAAGAATTCGAGTTGGAGAGTTGAGAGCATTTGGTTCGGATGAAATTATTTTTAGCAGAGCGAAGAACAGACTTGGCATGATTCCGGGCGGAAACATTAAAAAAAAAAAAAAATGTGAGTCAGGTATGCGGTGACTCTGGTATCGTTTATAGGCCCTTTCCTTGTCGTGGACACCATTAGAACAAGCGTGATTAAACCAAGGCTTTCTTGCATTAGTCAAAGGTTACGAGAAAGGAATGTATGCTTCCATGTCCGAGAGAATAACCTCCACAATGCGCAAGGCACACTCAGATTGCTCCCGGCCAAGGAGGCAATGATCATTCCAGGGAAAATCAAAGAAGTACTGTCTGAGAGCCTCCCAGTCAGCAGCACCAAAGTGCCACAAATAGGGTGGGAATCCGTTATTGGATCTCTGGATATTATCCGGAACACACAAAAGTGATTCAGTCACCATGTCTCAAGAGCCACTTAAGTTAGGAAGCTGAAATTTTACTACAATATAGCCTTAGGGTGGATGCAGTGCAGAAAGGAGTATTGTTCCAATCAGTTGATTATTCTCTGAGATCATTTGGTGTAAAAAATTGGGATTTTCCAGGAACCATCTTATTTTCCATGGAGGATTTAAGCTAGAGCCACCAAACTTGGTAGACTTATAGACTGTGATGACTTAAGGTGATATGAACAAGTTCAGTGACGTTGACCTCGCTTAGGGTAACTGGAACTTTTCCAGATATTATGGATGTCACCTAATTTTCCATGAATGATTAAAGCTAGAGGCATGAATTTGGTGGACATATAGACTGTATTGACCTAAGGTGACATGCACAAGATCAGTGACCATAATCTCAAGGTCCCTTTATAACTTGGCTTCTAATAGGCAATGGCTGTGGGAAGTTTTTCTTTTTCAGAATTGTCCATGGAAAATGTTATGGTGTTCTTGTTATTATTGCTATTGGTAGAAGTAGTAGTAGTAGTAGCAGTAGTAGTAGTTTTATTATTATTATTATTATTATTATTATTATTATTATTATTATTATTATTAATGCTTCCCACATCAATCTGTATTTGGATGGGATGTTGTAGCGGCCTTAGTGAGAGAGGGCAGCGTTTGGAAACTCTCTGTACTGTTGTTTGCAGATGATACTGTGTTGTTAAGTGAAGACGATGGGGAGCTGCAAGACTTGGTGGATGAGTTTGGAAGTGTAAGAAACGGAATCTAAAGGTGAATGTATCGAAGAGTAAAGTTATGGTCTTCGAGAGAAATGAAGTCAGTGAGTGAGGTTGGATGAGGAGGAAATGGAAAATGTGAGTGCATTTAAGTACTTGGTTAGTGTGAGGAGTAAGGATGGAAGATTAGAGGGTGAAGTGCTTGAAAAGGTACAATAAGGAAGAAAAGTTGCTGGTTTCTTGAAAGCAGTGACAAGAAACAGGTAAATATGCATGGAAGTGAAAAAGCTACTTTATGACAGTATTGTAATACCGACTCTAACGTATGGAAGTGAAGTTTGGACCTTGTTGGAGGGACAGAAGTCAAGAGTGAGAACAGTGGAAATGAGCTATTTGAAAGGAGCATGTGGAGTCACACTGGGAGCCAGACTAACAAATGAGGAAGTGAAGGCGCGTTGTGGTGTGGTTGTGGCTGTGATAAGAAGCGTTAAGAGAAACACATTGAGGTGAATTGGCCATGTGGAGAGGATGGAGAGTGAGAAGACTGTATGTGAGTGAGGTGGAGTGGGGGAGAGGGAGGGGGAGGCCAAGGATGAGATGGAACGATGGAGTGGAGAAGTATGAGAAGTATATGAGAGAGGGGGTGTGAGCTGGGAGCAGGGCAATGAAATGGCAGGGGACAGGGTGACATGGAGGCCATTTATTTATGGCTACCCCTTACTGGATTAAGGCATCTGGCAATAGATAGATAGCTTCCCACATCCCTGTGGGAAGTTTTATTATTCCTGTCAACATTATTATTTTTACTAATGCTAAAATTGAATTATTTCAAAGACTATTTAGCAATGAGCCTTCAAACTTAAAAAACTTAGCCGGAAAGCTATCCACTTCTTTTGAACAAATATGGTGACGTTCCGTCAACCCGATCTACGGGTATTATCTGGAAAACAGAAAAGATAGTCAGTCACGATATCTCAATAACCACTTATGCTAAAAAGCTGATTTTTTTTGCAATATAGCTTTAGGACAGATGCAATACAGAAAATAATTAATGATTCCAAGCAGATGGTTATTCTTTGAGACTGCTGGGGTAGAAAATTGGGTCAATTCTGGATATTCCAGATGTCACCAAATTTTCATTGATTGTAGCTAGAGCTACAAAACGTGGTGGCTGTCATGACCAAAGGTGCAGGGCCAGTTTTAAGCCAGTAGGACCAATTGCTCGCACTTTGGCCCCGAGCATAGTGGGGCCCCGGGCTACGGAACTAGAGTAAGTCAAATCTACTCTAGCCTTGTCAAGTACACACAACAGCACATTGCAACATACACCTAACACCACATTGCAGGTTTTAACCTGCCGAGTCAAACCGACGTACGATGCATGTCACTACTTTTTTCTGCGGACAGACCCACCAACGTGCATCATATGTCAGTCAGTTGCAAGGCCCATCGTTTGCACATTTATCAAAATTCGTGGGTGATTTTTGGTAGGCATATGTGAGAGACCTTCCTCTACTTGCTGTGAAGTGGGGATACTGCCTGATCCCACCTGACTCCCCTCCCCCCCTCCCCACCACACTCGTCAATTCACCTGTTTGCAGTAACCTGGTCAGTAAAGATATGTTGCCCCACGGTCCCTCCAATAACGAAATTAACAGTGAAAGCGATTCCTAAGATAGAGGACAAAGAAACAAAGAAGCTAGAAAAAGAAACAAACAGAAGTGATGAGGTGGTAATGTCGTAAAGCCAGGTGCCATATGCTGGGTTTTGGGTGAGTGAACAATGCTTTTATCGCCTATATTATTATGTGAAAACCAATATAGACTTGTACTACACATAAATTTGTACCAAATAAATAAATAAATATTAATTTAAAGTGGCTTGAATTAGCTAACCCTTGCATAGTTTGTTTTCTTTAGCCAGGTACCCTGAGAAGGAAGGAAAACGTAAGGCTGACTGACACCTGTTATGAGCTCAGGAGGGCGATTTCTCTATTAATTTTCGATGTTTCTCACCAAAAGCGGAGGTTTGAACCAAAAAAAAAAAAAA
>JAGKTI010024051.1:0-14541 GCA_018397915.1 Birgus latro
TTTGTTAGGGATATGGATAAACTGTAGTTGACCTTTCTCTCTCTCTCTCACACACACAGACAATTAAGTTGTGATGATGTGAAATTCGATGAGCCTCAGTTATTACGATGGAGTGAGTCTCCTTGGTTACTACTCCTTTTTCACTCTACCTTAATCTAAAATTGACAACTTTCCATCTTAAATAATGAGAGATAAGAACAGATTAGCATTAGTTTATGGCACCAGGAAGTGCTATGGGCAGGATGCAGAACATCAGTATTACCATTTAGTTATGTGAAATAAGCCGCAAAACAACAAAAATCTGAGCCAAGTTAAGGTAAAAGGACAAGAGTCGAATCAACCCTCCAGCTTGACCACACTTGGCCATCAAACAAGATGAAAAAGCCGGGATCGTTTGTCGGGTTAGAACAAAAGCACAATAGTCTTCATGGGATTATGTTATATAATTTCAGAGAGCGGAAAGAGAGCAACAGGTATTTGTACCCTTGCCATGCCTGAGGTTTTGTAATTTAAATCTCATGGCTTAAGAGACAAAATATATTTATAGGATTACGATGGGAGGAAGTGGAGGGAAGAAGAAGGATTATATAAGAAGGGAGAGAGAAAAGAAAATAGTGAAAGAAGAGAAATATGGAAGAAAGAGGAGGGAGGGGAATGGAAATGAAGGAAGATGAAAAGACCAGAGAGAGGGACTAGGCAAACGAATGAGAGAAAGAAGGTGGGGAAAAAGAGGAGAAAGAGAAGGAGCAAGAAAGAGAGGAAGGGAAAAGAAAGAAATACACACACGCATACATACATTTATTCGAAAACATACATACCCAAATACATCAATATACATACACACAGGCGCGAGTAAATCACAACCCATCAAAGTCATTTGTGAAGAAAGTGTTGCTGATGGCGGTGGTAGCAAACTAGTCATGGGTGACAGGCGATGAATGGTGGAGGAGGGGAGGAGGAAGTGGGGAGGGGGAAGATGAGGGAAGAGAAGTGGTTGTATAGAAGGAGGAGCAGGAGGTGGTGGCATCATTTCTTTCTGTACAGAAGTTGAGGATAGAATCTCTGAATGATTTTATAGTCCATGTCCCAACAATATCACTACACATATATCCTGGTCTCCATCTTGAGGGGTTTTAGGATCCTTAACTATCGAACAATCTTCACCACAAACGATGTAGTGCTCACGGAATGAAAATTGCTTGTCCACCGAGAGCCTACCTTTTTTTGATGGACCTGGTTCCCCATATGTTTGCTTTTCATTTCTCTATAGGTGTCTTTGTATGTGTGTGTTTGGCGTATATGAGGAAACACATGACTTGTGGCACAGTATTTTAAAGTTCTCTTCTGTGACCATACCTTCTTCAAGATGATCTGCTCTTCTATCATTGTAAATTTTACTGCACCTAATAATATTGCTAATCCTTCTTGATCCACATTCAATCATTCGGTCTTGTTTATCACAGCAGCTGTATTTAAATGCGAAATAACAGAAGCGGTCAGTCATTTTTCATCCCTGCAATATTAAGCATTCACTCTGCACCACATACTTCATGCTACTCTTCCACCAAATCCACCACCATGCACTGCACAGTTTTTCTACCTGAAAGTTAAATTCAATCAGTTGATAATCAATGGAGTAAACAAACTTGATGTTATTGGACAGTAACCTTCATATAATGCTCGCACGTTTTCCTTTTCGTCTGCAGAAATTACTGTGATCTGGAAAGCATTCTTCAAAACTGCCGCCACCAGTCGTTATATAGAAGATGCCTTAAAAAAAAAGGTTAGCAACACAAAAGTAAGATAATTATACAGGAACGACGAGTGCAGCAGAGGCAGGCATGCAATGATGCAATGAGCCAGTGCAGTGAAACTATTACCTCACAATTTCATTTACTAACTTCATTTAGATGATTGATCAGAAAACCACTTTTACAAACAAAATATTTTCAATGTCAAGTTATTCACGGAATAGATGGAAATTGTACCACTGCTTTGCATTTTGTAAGTTTTTTTTTTTTTAATAAGCATCACTTCAGCACATTTCGTAATTGGCGGCCATCTTGGACGACATCTTAAACTGCTCAAAATGCTCAAGAGTGACCAGAGGGCACCAGGCAGATTCTTAATCTACCTATTCTTAGCTCTCTGATAACACCAAGAACAAAACTACAGACAACAGTTGATGGTACCCCTAAAATGTTGATTTGGCTGCTGGACTATAATTAATGCAATTATTTCAGGCCATTCCCCGGCCGGAGTACGGTAATAACCATCTATATAACATAACGCCACGGGAATGACAGCCATATTAAGCATAACTTAACGATGAATAACTCACATTACTGCCGTGGAGACTGCTATGAGAGAGAGAGAGAGAGAGAGAGAGAGAGAGAGAGAGAGAGAGAGAGTGTCACTGGTTGGAATTTTCTCCTCTCTCATACACCCGTATCCCTTTCCTCCATCCTTCCTCCTCAACCTCATCCCCTGTGCCCCCACCCCTTCATTTTTTGTTTTTCCCCTTCAACCTATTCCCATTAACCTTTGCCCGTCCCTTTGCCCCCATTACCCTTTCTCTTTAAGCTATACCCTTTTCCCTCAACTCGTGCCTTTCAACTTCTAACCTTCCCTCCTCAACCCTTCATTTTTAACCTCTGACCTTCTCCATCAACCCCATGCCCTTTAACATTTGCCCTTCCACATCAACCCCATGTCCTTTATCACATGCCCTTCCCCATCAACCCTTGCCAATTATCTTTTGTCCTTCCTCATCAAACCCATGTCTTTTAACAGTTTTGTCCTGCCCTCTCTCCCCATACCCGTTCCCCTTTAACTTCTGCCCATTCCTCTCAACCCCTTCCCCATCAACTTTTTCTCCTATTCCCTTTCTCCTTCAGCTTCTAACCTTCCTCGTCAACTCCCTTACCTGTACCTCCTCCTCCTCAACTTCTGTCCATCTTCGGGTAACACGAATACACTACGAGAAGCTGTTATCGTACTGAAGGGGTTAAACGAATTCAGTATCACAGTTTCGTTCCCGGATAGTGAATAGGAAACAACCAAGACAGATCTGAAAATGCGTGCGTGTAACGAGTGGGTACTTTTCCCACAAATTTCAATGCGTCCACTGCAATTGTCTCTTGTGGTGTATTCTAGATCACACTAATGGCTTCGTAGGCACTTTTCTGAATCGGTATATTTTTGTACAGTTCACCTGAATATTCTCCAGATTTGTTAAACTTACCTGACTTTGCTACTCAAGTTGGAGCAATATTACTTCTAAAAAAATATTACACAAGCTAAAGTAAAAATACAATGACGTGAATGTACTAAAAAATAGAAAGGTATTTTGTTATACCGTACTCAGGTACAGAAGAAAGAAATAATAATTACTTCTCAGTCACATATGAGCTATAAAATAATGAAGTATCGGGTGCTGTCAGTGTTAAACTTGTGGAAATGAAGAATGCTGTGAAGTGGTTGGAAAAAAAAAAGTGGTAATACATCAAATGTTGAAAAAGTGCATGTACAGAAGATTAAGTGTAGCTGAGAAAGTTCAACGAAATGTTAGTAGGAAATATATGTATGGAAGCTTGGATGAGTGCATTTTTTTTTTTGAAGATTGGAAGAATGCTGTAGCTGTGCTTTGTATAAAAACCAAGGTGATCGCCGTACATTAAAATTTGTCGTGATAGGGTGCTGAGGGTTGTAAAAAAAAAGCATATGGAAAAAAAGTAAGGAAGAAGGTAAGGAATGCATGATAGTCTGGTAAGTCACGAACAGGTTGGATTTAGGAGTAGTAGATGGCGTGTAGTTTGTGTATTTGCAATAAGAAAGACAGTGGAGAAAGCTTGCGAAAAAGAGTGTAAAGTAATTATAGCATATATGGGTCTGGTGATTGCCGATGACGATTTTTATTAGGTAGCCCGGATGGAGTCCGATGAGGTATTGTTTTTGGTAGTTTGTGTGTTTCTTTGTTTGTTAGCCACATTACAGAAAAACGGCTGAAAAAATTTACATGAAACTTTTGGGATATGTGGGCACTGGTCCCCAAAGAAAGTGATTAAATTTTGGAGGTAATCGAGTGAATATAAAAGGTCAGAATCAATGTCACGGATTCTTGGAGGGTTATAACTTGAAAACGGTTGAAGATAGAGATATTTAGTATTAGGAATATACAGGAACTCGTAATATGGGCTTTCAGTGGCCACCAAGACCTTTGACCTTAAATTACCTTGAATGGTCAAACTCAAGGTCACAAATACTCAGGGGGCTACAACTCGAAGCCGGTTGAAGAGAGAGAGAGAGAGTCACTGTTATCAACATATTGGAAATCCTATATGGCTATTCAATTGGTACCTTGACCTTTGATCATAAGTGACTTAAAAGGTCAAACTCACGGTCATGGATAATCAAGGGGCTACAACTTGAAACTCTTTGAAGATAGAGATATTTACTATTGCCAAGATATAGAAAGTCTCATATGGGCTCTCATTTGGCAACATGACCTTTGTCCTTGAGTGACCTTGAAAGGTCAAACGGGTATCACAGATTATCAGAGGGCGTAACTTGAAAACATTTACACCATTACCTTAGACTTTAATGATGCAATGACATTAAATGGCAGAAAAGAGTCAGTATTTAACAGCAATAAAATAACTGCTGCAAGAGGGGGGGGGGGGTTGTTGTGCCTAGGATTACGAGGAAAGATACTGAAGTTTGGATGGACAGGTGGTCAGCAATCCAAGTGATTTAGATCATTGTTGAAATGAATTAAGATGTGTAATATCCTCTTGGTTATCTCTATGCGCTTCAATCTGTCCATCTGTCTATCTATATTTATCTGTCTATCAATCTGTCTATCCATCTATCTATATGGACAGATGGATAGATATAGATATATAGGATTCGGAGGAGAAAAACTGAAGTTTTGGAGAGAGAGAGAGAGAGAGAGAGAGAGAGTATGTTAATTCAGACTGTGATGGACCTTCAAGATGGTGTGTATGCACAACTGTGGCAGACCTCCCAGAAGAGGGTGGGAATTTTAATATTTTTCATGCACTGTTATTCCCGCCTAACTCTTGATTATGCTTACTGAGCGGGTTATGCGGACCACTCCCAGACTGCAGCAGATATCGTACCAGTAAGTCTGCCACTGGCCTTCGTCGAGTGAGGAAAGTGCAATGTTTCTCATAAAAAAAAAAAAAAAAATCCACCACTGACCAACTGGGTGGGAAACAAGCCCAACTACTCGAGTGGCTCCCAGTATTGCCTGGTGCCAACCCTGACAGCATTGGCAAAGGGAAGAAGCTGGAAGTGAGGAGAAAACTGCTGTAAGTGGAGCATATGACCCTGCCTCTTCACTGCTTTGGGTTTTCCAGCTTTGTCCTGACATGCCTTGTTTTTCCTTACCCTGTATCGCTTTATCCTACCCAGCATCTTCCTACACTGTATTGCCTTTCCCTACCCAACCCTACAGTGGATATCCTTATTCTACTCTGCCTTTCCCTGTCCTATCCTGCCTACCCCTACCCTGGCCTACCTTGCATCTCCCTACCTCCCCAACCTTTCCCTAACTTACCTTGCCCTTCCCAACCTATCCTGTCCCTACTCTACCCTGCCTTTCCTTATGCTTCCCTGCCTTTCTCTGCCATGCTTTGGCTTTTCCTGCATACCCTTACCCTACTCTGCATCTCCTTCCTCTACTTTGCCATTCCCTACCTTTCCTTGCCATGATTTGCCCAGCCTTACCTTTATCTCCTTGTCCAGCCATTATTATTCCTATTCTGCCGTGCCTTTCCCTGCCCTATTCTGCATCTTCCGACTCTACCCTGCATTCCTCTACCCTATCCTGCCTTTCCTTACCATGCCTTTAATTTCCCCACCTGATAGGGCAGTGGATGTTGGAGCGGCCCTAGTGAGAGAGGGCAGTGTTTGGAAACTCCCTGTACCGTTGTTTGCCGATGATACTGTGTTGTTAAGTGAAGACGGAGGGGAGTTCCAAGGCTTGGTAGATGAGTTTGGGAGTGTGTGTAAGAAACGGAATCAAAAGGTGAATGTAGGGAAGAGTAAAGTGATAGTCTTCGAGAGAAGTGAAGTCAGTGAATGTACAGTGAGATTATACATATATATATTCAGCATCAAGTTGCTCTTAGAGGAGCTAACTGTAAATTATTAGGTTGGAGTGAAGGTCAAGAGGGCTCAGACAATAGGATTGAAATTCATTGAGAACTTTTAGAAGCGGGATGCATAAGATCCGGATTCGGTTCCGGATCCACGCCAAAATTTAATCAATTCTTTATCGGTCCATGGCCCACTCGTCCGCAAAATTTCATTGATATTCACTGAAAACTTTTGGATATATCGTATGAACAAACAAACAAACAGACATAGGTGAATACATAACCTTCTCATACTTCGTTAGCTGAGGTAATGAGAGTTAAAGAGTTGACCTGTATCATTAATAAATGTTTAAGAATATAGGGTAGCTCCTGTAATACGTGGAAAAGGGGTGAGAGTGTGCTACCAGACGGGTGCTACATGTCTGCCGTGATGGGGCAGGGATGCAAGTGAACAGTTTAGATGAACAGTGATCATTGAAGTAGTGACATCAACAAGACCAGAAATCACTTAGGGAGCAAATATCTCCGCCAATGCCGGATCCGCCTCCGGACCCTCCCCAAAATTTAATCAATTCTTTCTTGGTCCGTGGCCCGCCCTTCCACAAAATTTCATTGAAAATAATTGAGAACTTTTAGGGATATCATCTGGATAAATAAACACACAGACGAAACTGCCATAGGGAGAGAACTTGCTAGATTCCCCCCCCCCCCTTCCCATAGGCAGAGTGATGGTCGGATGGATCTGATTGTGTCTGCTTAGTTTTCACAGGCGTGTAGGCAGTCATTTGGCGACATTTTTTTTGCATTCCATTGTGAAACAGAGGATGGGTTTAGATAGCTAAAAATTGCATTGTCAAGTGCTTCAGGTGTTTTTCTTCCATTTGGCGAGAAAAAGAATCAATTTTCGAAATTTCAAAAAAATGGAGCATGGGGCCGGCCACTGGATGCCGACGATTTCTGGACCCACGGCCACTGACGAGTCTCAACCCCCCACCCAGCCCAGGGCCTTTGACTGATTTTGATGAAAACAATCAATAGGCTATTAGGGTTTGTGGATGTCTACATTCTGAATTTTTGTTAAGAACGATTGACGCAAAATTGTGACCTGTAGACAGCAGACAAATAGACAGACTGACAGACAAACTTACGGGACTGACCAACATGCTTGCCGAATCTTTCTATTCCGGCAAGCAACAATCATAGGTAAATACATAACGTCCTCCAACGTCGTTGGCAGAGGTAAAACAGTGCGGCGAAGTGAGAAAGGTCGAAGGAGTCAGTAAGAGAGGAGTTGATAAAACCAAAAGCTTTTGACTCTACCCAGTTTACAAGGGCTGTATGTGCTGAGCTCCACCGAACATAGGAGTTTTACCTCACACAGGGGCGACTAAAACCCCAGTACAAAGCCAACAGCTGTGCTGGGGTCAAGAAGACATGGGGTTGGCTTAGTACATCCATCTCTTGCAAACACACTTTCTATGAGATTATTTCTACCCGCTTTGTTATTCACCTTTTCATTCGTATGAAGTACTTTCTGCTTTAATCTCCCTTTTTTGTGGCTGGGGAGAGATTTTTCGAACTGGAGAAGGTAGATATTGCCTTAATTATCGACATCACGGCTACAGATTTTATCTAAGTAAAATAAAATCTTAGTTTTTGGTACCAATAAAATACAAAAATAGATCATTTGATTGATTCCTAAAATGGATAAAATCATTTGCCAGTAGAAGGCAAAAGACGCCATCGTATTACAAGCGACAAGGTGAATAAAGTCAAGTATAAGCAAAAAGAAAAAAAAATGTGTTGAAGGACGTGAGGTAAATAAGTCGTGAAGAATAAGCAAGGATGGATTAAAATCATTATTTTGAAACATGTAAAAGGAATAAAGCCGTCATGAAGAACAAGTACAAACTACTAATATTATTCTGCTAACATAAATACCCTGAAACCAATTTTGAACTTTTCATTTTTATCAGGCCACCACCGAACAATATTCCTCAGCTTCCAGATATCCTGTAGTGAAGGGATTCATGAAGGTTGTATCGAACTCGTCCGGTTAGAAAAGTATATCCTGAGATGAATGCAATCGTCAGAGGATAACAAGAATAAACTGAAAAATTACATAACCGAATACAAGATTTAAAATGATCAAGCAACAGACAGCTAATTATCGAAACGAAAAAAACATATTAGTATTCATTAAAATCTGAAGATTCTAAAAAATAAATAATTAAATCTGTCGCATCATATGTAATTTCCAAAATGAACATGTCATTAGTAATGTGGAAATACTCTCAGTTAGAACTTGAAGAAAATGAAAAACTTACAAGAAAAAAAAAATTGTCTGGACACTGGTGTTGTGTATGTCTGTCTTTTCATATTTTACTCCTTTTTTCTTTTTCATGCTACCGCTAAATGATTTTACTCTGCTTTTGTGAAAAATGTGTGTCTCTTCCGTTCATCATCTCCATCAAGAGCTCAGGATTCCGAGAGTTAAGGGGAGGGTGGCCAGCCTCAGTTATCCCTGAGTGACATTATGTGAGCAATAAAATCCAGCCAACCCTCAGATAAAACACTTACAGGCTCAGCCCGGTTGGAGCCCCTTAGCCCACTAAATCACCAGGAATTATCTGGCAACCACTCAGTGAAGTAAATGGGTTCCTGATTTACAGGAAAAAACAGTGGCTTGTCACCTGAAAGCAATATTACATCGGGTAAATGAACAGTGGACACCCCATGTGTTTTACCATTCTTTTCTTGTCTATGATCCCGAATAAAATATACAATCCAAAAGTTCAGGTAAGTCTGTAAGATTATAACCTGAATGGTAGTCACCTTTTTATTCAGCTAAATAGGGTATTATTGTCATTACTATAACTATTATTATTATTATAAGGTTACCTCCCCAGAAGAAGTCTGAGACAACTGAACCGAGCGCTCCAGCAGGCCAAGTAATGCGATAGTACTGACAAGAAGAAAAACGAAAAATGACTAGCAGCAGCCAATATATTTCGGGCATAAAGCACAGAGAAACCTGAGCTGTGTGCACACGAACACAACAACAACAGTGGCTAAACAAACCTGCAAATCATTCCCGTGACGCGACTCGTGTGATGCATATCGTGAAACTGGTTCCATCCCGACTTTAATATATCAAAAAGTTATCATTTTTAACCCTTCCCTGCATTTAATAAGATATTATGGCGGATGCTTCCAGCCGTGTGGTCCATTGAAAGGGTTCTGTTATACGCATTCAAATGTCGTGGGTCCTCTTTACATGAGAAACATATAGTGACTCTCCTTTATTTTCTGTCTCTTATAATCTCGGTATATCTGATCGGACATTTCTATACATGTGTGAAATGAGATCAGGTTTATGGAGGTGTTATAGCAAGATGTTCCGCTTTGTGGGCAGCCTACATAGCTCTGAGATTTGCCTTGTTCTTTTAAAGGTGTGGTGGATTATTGTTGACCTCAATCCTGCATTGCTTTATACGATGATGATGGTGTCAGTCCTGCATCGCTTTATGTGATAATGATGATTATCCATCTATTAAAATGGGGGTAGATCTTTGTTTCAGTCATTATTTTTATTACTGGTCTCCACCTATTGCCATTGGTGGAGATATTTGTATTCGCAATTACTGTATTGTTATTATTACTAATTTTATTATTGTTATTTTCGTTATTATTATTTTTTTGTCACTTTCCGTCTCCGATTTTCATCATCCTTCTGGAGGATGTGGAGCACCAAGAACCTACACTGACCAGTTTCAGTGACCTTGACTTACTTTTCAAGGTTACAGGTCCAAAAATGTCCAAAAATTTTAAGTTTTCAACCTCATTATACTCTGAAACTATTACAGATACATGAACATGGGTGGAAATCCTGCGATATGATCATTTTCGAAACACTTGTCTGGAAGAAAATTGAAGGTCGTTCATGAGTGACATTACGATGTTTAGGACACCCCAGTTTTCAATTGGCCTTGCATACAAGAATACTAGAACATGTATTTATGAGGCACTTCTTGCCCGTAGAATTTCTGTCTGGCCCTGGACCATGTCTGTATTTATTTTGATGGCAGTTTGACTAACGTTTTTTTTAGGTATTACAAAAAATGTAAGTTGTGGCTGTCAGCAGTATACCCATAGGTAAAGATCAATTACTGTCTCTGACACTTACAGTCTTCTAGTTATAATAATGATAATAATGTTGATCACAATAATAATACTATTATTATTATTATTATTATTTTTATTATTGTTATTACTATTATTATTATTAATTATTATTATTATTATTTTTATTATTCCTAAATTTGGTATTAAACAATCATGGCCATTGGTGTTCATATACTGCCATTAAGTATATATACGTGAAATTTTACAGGCCGAGTCTTCCTCTTCCTCTCCTCCTCTTCTTCTTCTACTGTAACAAAATTCACAACACCAGACGAGACTGTTCCCTGCCACCACTCGAGTCACTTCAGACAGCAGATCAATTCCCCAGCCACTAGAACTTAAGTTGCCTCCTATTTTAGCGTGGCCCAAAGAAAGGTGGCCATTGCCTGCCTTTTATCTCCCAGCTGTGAGAACATGTTGTACATCTAATGGTTTGGTTTATGATGAAGAACAGAGATGCTGGAATGAACAAACCTGGAGTTTGGATGCCTTTTTGAACAACAACCTCGTGCCGGCTTTGTAATGGTTTCTTCGTTTTCATCAGAATGAGCCAGCCTGATACAAGAGGTTCAGTGATGAGGTGGCCCCAGAGACCCTTGAGCTGATTAGGAGCATGGGGAAGGCCAAGTACAGTCAGTGTCAAAAGTAAGCCAACCATCCCATTACACATTTAGGGCACGTCCGGTACGGTCCTCTCTGACGTATCGAATCAATGAATCATGTATAAGCGAAGAAACACAACAAGCGTCTCTCATATTAGGGATATTAGCCAGACGAATTAAGTGAAACGTAGAGTAGGGTTATTACCTGAATTTTTATCCCTGACTGTACAAAGGGGGTAGATACAGGGGACAGTAGAACCGACTGGGGTATAGAAAGAGGCGGAAAGGGTAGTCGGTGGGGACTTGGGCGCATTAAAGGAATAACAGTGCACAAGATTATCTGTGAGGTGCTTCAGCGATGCCACTTTGTGACCCTTTAGAGCTGCACCCAACTCGCCAGTCCTCATCTCGCCAACCTTTATATTCAACCACACTACTGCCACAGGCCTGTGCAAACCTAAATAAATCCTTTGTTGCTTAAAAGTATAAAGCGGATATGAAAGAAATTACTGCAGTCAAGAGGTTTGTGGAAAACTGTGTTAGAGGTCTTCTTTGAATGAATACAATCGTGAGGTGGTAGGAAGATTATCCATAATGGAAAGGTTATATGGGAATGTTTTAACATACAAGGGGCAATGTTTTGTCTAAAACTAAACAAAAAGAGAAAAGGCTTCAAGTGCCGAAGAACAAGAAAAAAAGGAGTATCTGAGGGAGTTTGGATTGTAGATAGAGGGAAGAAGACCCTTTAGAAGTATTTCAACGAAGGTGGTTTGGGACAAGGGGATAACACTGTGGCAAGGAAGACTGATTGTGCAGACAAAGACAAAGTTCAGATGCTATTCCACTACGTCTACCTCACACCTTGGGCATGTCCATCACTTTCATCTCTGATGAATCATATCAGAGAATTACTTATGGGTAGAAAAATATACCAAGCCTCCTTCTGTTTGGGAATATTAGCAGAGGAAAATTTCAAGTGACGGAGGCGAGTACTAGAAGCCGTGAAACATACTAAGCCTCTCATAGCTTTTAATGGCCAGCAGAAGAAGGTGAGGAGTAGAAGATATGAGTATTGGAGACAGAAAAAACATACTAAACTTCTCTCAGCAGAGGAATATTTGCCTGCGAATGAAATCTGCATTCAGTTCCAGGGCACATAAAACCAGTGTACAAAGTCAACAGTAGCGTGGAGATAAAAAAGAAAGAGAAAAAAACGCAGTTCTCTTCTTCTGGAAGCAGATTTTGCAAGAGATTTAATGTGATGTTTACACTAGGCAACAGGTCTTTGTTCGGTGTGAAACCCTTATTACGACTGCTTGCAGCCAAGGGTAGAATCAGAAGATAAGAAAAAACTATGGCTAAAAGTATGCAAGCGACTTCCTCTAAAAGTAAGCCTCTGACCAACGTTGCAATTTCTGGTGGAACAGAATGATACAGCACCCACTTTACAGAGACCTGGGAGTCGTGTGTGTTACCTTCTGTGTTCATTATTCTTGAAATAAATTGTCTTGTAAAAATGCTGTCTTGTGAGAATTCGTTCCACAAGCAAACGTCCGTGCATCGATACTGGTAAGGGTGTGAAACTTTCTTAACCGAGATATTTTGGCAACACTAAAGGTATCTGCTAATATAACTGCTTACCTAATGAGAAATATTGCTTCAAACTTCCCCATGGACTTATCCCTAAGTAATTTTTGTTGCTTAAGTGAAAACTTCATATGAAGGAATATGTTCTTGGAAAATGCGGGGTAATTTTCCCTATCGTTGATTTCACCATTTATATCAGTCTCTCTCTCTCTCTCTCTCTCTCTCTCTCTCTCTCCCTCTCTCCAATTATCACTCCTCCCGGCCAGCCTATCCCTGTCTCTGCGATAGACTTTTATGAGACCTAAGGTTTTTCTGCTTCTTACAGTCAAGACATGACTTCTTTAATTTTGCCTTCTTCCTCTTCTTCCCCCTCCTCTATCTCCCTCTCGTCCTCTTCATCCTTTTCAGTGGACACTTTAATAAATTCTCCTTTATTATATACTTATTTCTCCCACATATGTTAAGTAACAGTGATTTAAAATTAACACATTAACCTATGAAGTGCCTCTATCACAAAACGAAAGCGGATTACAATTGCTGTGTTCTGTTAGAATACTGCTATCAATAAATATTTTTTGCTCTAGACTGTATTTGTTTATTGACGGATATACTGGAGTTGGGACTGTACACCTGTCGAGTGGCGAGGCACCTTTGTCACCTGTAATGTGACCTGCTACCAGTATAAAGTCGTGAGGCGTTCAATAGTGTGGAGATTTGTATCGTAAATGAAGGTGACGTAGGGACTCTCTTGGGTTGAGGGGTTTTATTGTGAGACAGTTATATCGTTCGCGTGATGGACAGACTGACGTGACCTAAGTATTGTTAGCGTGATGGCGAACATCCTACTCTATCTCCTAAGCTTCCTTCTCTCATCTCTTCAATCCCCTTCTGCCTTCCCTGGTTTTCTCTGGCTCTCTGACTCTCACCTCTGAATTCTCGGGATATATTAATGGCCGTTTTCCCTGCTTGTTGACGTGTTTGTGCGTATGTGTGTATCTGTGTTGTGTCTGGTATATTTCCATTCACGCGAGGTAAATGGCTGTCATCAGTTACCTTATGTGTTTGGTACTTGTACCTCATGGGATTCTTGATCGTCTAATATGTGACTATAGTACATTATATGTTTGCATTGTGGCCGGAGGATGTTTATGTCTCCATCGGAACACCAGACACTACATATTGTGCTAGTGTATTTGTATTATGATATACTAATGTCTGTTTCTGTTACATACCTAGAACAATTACATATTATGACATTAGTGCCTATCTTTATATTTAAATCAACATAGTATTTAGAAATGTTACATTGCTATTTTTCTTGTAAATACATGATATGCGTTATAATATTGTAAAATCTGTAAAACTGAAAATAGGAACATAGTAACACTCTAGTAACCAAACTGCAACATATAATTGTGAATATATTTATACATATAAAATTAAAGTGGTAAATACTCTTAACACAATTCGATTTTTCGGCCCACCTCAGGTCATCATCAGTAATTATAATTGTCCTATAGCCAGCATAGACAATGAAAAGAAGAAACCAGGACTTTATTAAAACTTAAAACTAAATAAAAGCGAGTAAAATAAACCCTCCTTCCCGTACAAAAGCTCAAAAAGAAATGCCAAGAACTACTCAGGGAAACCCCAAAGTAACATACTCAAACCCCCAAACCGAAACAACACTTGTCTGTTCGAACACTAAACTCAAACCCCCCAAACTGAAGCAAACAGACCAACACCTCCTACAGGTTCGAACAAAGAATCCATTACGTACTATTAGCCACATTAATTTCTGGCCTATACTTTTCTATTAGTAATTGTTCCCCTAGTAATGCATCAGCTGAATTACTGAATTTAGCTACTACCTGAAAATCATTGTAAGAGAATGGGTGGTCGTGGGTTAATGAATGCTCTCTAATATGGCCTAAGGTGGGACGAAAATTCGAATTATGTTAAGAGTATTTACCACATTCATTTTTTTACTGTTGCGGAAGTTGCGATGTCCAAGATCGCCTGCAGATGTCTTACTTGGTCGATAT
>JAGKTI010024052.1:0-11510 GCA_018397915.1 Birgus latro
ACTGCCCTCTCTCATGTGTTATTATTGCAGCACTAAACGATAATATTCAGTTATGGACAGACTTTTTTTGAGCTGGGTGAGGTAAATACAGCCTTTATTAATCATGGTCGTAGATTCACTAAAGTAAAACTGCGCCATGAAATTCATGGGGTATTGACAAGCCGAAAATTAATGCACAAAGAAATAAATAATTGAAATTGGAAACAAATCCCCAAACATCAAGAACGAAATAGAATAAAGAATAGAAAAAGAAAAAAAAATATCAAAAAAAAAAAATAGAAAAAGATAAAAACATAAAATACCAAAGACTCGTATGTTATAAAAATCAATAAAAAATATTAAAATAAATCAGCAAGAAAAAATCGTCCCCCCAGAGGGATGTGAGCCGGAAGAAACTCATCACCTGAATCCCCCAACCCGAAATGGCGTACCTGATCCGAACTAAACCACGTCCCGAGATTGAGGGCGAAAATACCACGACTCCACTTCCTGAGGTATAACCCTTCTGACTTACCATTTCTGTCAGCTGAACAAAATTGAGTGATGGTAAGCTGATGAAAGTGCCGTACCGTGTTGTATGTGTCCATGAACATTTGATACTGCATTAAATAAAGAGAGCTGTGCTACTTACAGTTATTCGTGTAGGCATTCCGACAAGTGTGTGTGTGTGTGTGTGTGTGTGTGTTTACTGTTTACCCATTAGTACAACAGGGAACCTCGATGTAACATCGACTGTCGCAGGCCATGTTCTAGAGATACTCGTGTATTGGGACTTGTGCCATACCGCTGGTGCCTCCTATATGCATAAATCCATCTCCAAGAGTCTTGCATGTCGCAGATATATTGTGTGAAGCGTGAAATGTATGCTGTGAATGTAGGCTTAAAATCGCTTAATCTTTCTAATGCAGCTCGTCATGGCTGGGGAGGCCACAGCTGCACTGGTTAACACATCCTGTTCGTAAATTGGAAGAACAGGAGTTCCATTTTCGGGCCAGTGTGTTTCCTCTTGTACAGTCGTGGTCATAAGTAATCACCTATCCTCCTGTACCCCGCGCCTCAGGCTGGCTACTTTATGCGCGGCATGTCACAGTGGAGTAAGAGGGGCTGAGAGGGAGGAGCCAGAGAGAGAAGGGAAGGTGGTAGGGGACGAGTGATGGTGCGGGGGTGGAGTGAGGGAGGGGGGGGAGGGTAGATGGGGGAGGGAGAATGAAAGGCGAAGTGGTGGCCACATAATTTATCTATTGTCTTTCATTCAGGGCATGATATAAAGGAGTTAATATTCGATAGATAATGCTGCATTACACCTTGTATAGCAGCGCCAGATAACAAGCATTAGACAGGTGGTGATATCAAGGGCTGGCTCGTGAGAGAAATATAGTGACGTGACAGATCATACATTAGTGCAAAGCCAGAAATTTTCAGCACAACACACTATTGCTTTGACCACCAGTTTGTAACTGGCTGTTTTTTGTCTGAGGAAAATATTCCGAGGTGATGAGAGGGTGTTGGGGTTGTTGGACAGCCATTCAAACCCATACCGGCATGGTGTCCAAACAGCAGATTATGAGGTATCGTTATTATATCCACCCATGTGCACAGATACAAGATTTACTTACATTTTATGCACAGTTAATTTAAATAGCCTTTTCATATAGAGATGACATAAAATAGCGGACATGATGGTGACTATAGAAGGAGTGTATATCGAGAGGATAATATTGTGGACACAGCCATGCCAAAGGTTGCATATGGTATTTAGTTCCAAAAATTATTTACATGTAAAGGTAGAGGACGTTTCTTATACAAACATTACGGAAGGCAAAGCCATCCAGATTCCATTCTGCGTCCAAAGTCAAAATACACGGATAAACACAAATACCTGGCTCCGAACTGATGTTTAATCTGTCTCGTCAGTATATTTCTCTCACGAGCCAGCCCTTGATATCACCACCTATCTAATGCTTGTTATCTGACGCCGCTATACAAGGTGTGATGCAGCATTATCTACCAAATAATTACTCCTTTATATCATGCCCTGAATGAAAGAATATAGACAAATAACGTGACCACCATTTCATTTTCCCTCCCCTACCTTCCCTCCTCCCCTTCCCTCACCCCACCCCCGCACCATCACTCGTCCCCCCACCACCTTTCCTTCTCTCTCCGGCTCCTCCCTCTCAGCCCCTCTTACTCCAGTGTGGCTTGTCGCGCATAAAGTAGCCAGCCTGAGGCGCGGGGTACAGGAGGATAGGTGATTATTTGTGACCTGTACACTCAGCGGTATAAATGAGGCCCAGGATATAACGTCGATGCTGCGGGCCACGTTCTAGGGGGGGGGGGGAATGTTATCTAGCTTGAAGATCCGCGAGTAGTCAGTAGGTATAAATCCTACCCTTTGTCGAACTGTGTATGTAATGAAAACAGAATACGTGTAGAGAAAACAGTATATGTATAATGAAAACAGTGTATGTGTAATGAGAACAGTGTATGTGTAATGAAAACAGTGTATGTGTAATGAAAACAGTATATGTGTAAAGGAATCTAATCATTTTCGAAGGCTGAATGAGTGTTACAAGTGTAAGCTCAGGGAATCTCCCATTCCTCTTAATCGATGCACAGCGATGACGTTTTATTTATCTTTCTATCTTCATACTATTATATTCAGATTAAGGCAGACCTTACTGACTGGAGAGGTTAAATACAGCTTTCACTATCCTCTCTACAATTAAGGTACCTTAGCTGAATATGAGCATATGGTGAAAATAGGAATAATTTACAAAAGACATCATCGTACTGAAGAGGTTGATACAATTTGTCACAATCTTGGTCCTTGTGGAATCCAGCAGTAATACCGTCCATGCCTGAAGGGGTCAGTGTCATGCAGAAGGGAGGCAGAGCAGGAGGAAACAGAGGTAGGCTACAGCACCAGACTTTTCTGGGACGCTTAGAATCAATACCTATCGACAGTGAGTCAATAAGGCAGAATATCATTATTGCTGAGTTTCAGTCTTTCCCTAGAACATTTTCCAAATTACCAGTGTTACATTCAGGTCCCCAGTTGTACTGCCGGGTGAACAGGGAGTAGGCGGAAGTATACGGAGTCCACCGGTGACGGAGTCGAACTCGATTTCCTTCAGTGGCGAGGTAGATGTACTAATTTATCATCAGCTTTCTCAGATCGGCCAGGGGATAATTAATTCAGGACTTGGAATCACAAACCTACAATCCGTTTCAGGTCGCAGATTATGGCTGGAAGGACAAGGAAGGGAGAATGGTGTCTTCCTACTTCTCTTGTCCCCCAAGCAATATCGAATCTTGTTTACACGCACGACTCCTCCAATCCCGTGATATTTTATTATATTTTTCCTACCTGTAGGCGATTTGGTGATGAGCGCAAAAACCATTTGTAGTGAAGGTGCTACAAGTAATCACTATTAACCCATTCACAAACCAAGACCAAATAGAATCGTGAAAAGGTAGCAAGTGTACAGGTATTAATACGTCACAGACTTCAAGTGGCTAGTTGTAAGATTGTTCCTATATACATTTTTTTTTTCATGCATGGAAGAAGAAACCAGAGACCAGGAGCCCGCAAACCGTTCCTTCCAAGAAAAAAAAAAAAACAGTACAACAGAGAGCTAAAATTCAAGATCCGCTCATTTTGAGATGCCTAGACACACTGTGTTTGAAAGACTGAAGATGATAGGAAGTAGGAAATACAGACATAGGGAGACCATTCCAGAGTTGACCTGTTGCATAAATGAAGGACTGGGAGTAACGGTTAACTTTTGCATTAGAAAGCTGGACAGAAAAGGGATGAGAGTTTGTTGCTAGACGGGTGCTCGCCCGTCGTAGCGGTGGAGAGGTGCAAGCAGATAGTTCAAAAGAGTGGGGACCATTGAAGTAGCGATAGAAAAGATATAAAGATGCAACAGTGCGGTGAAGAGGCAGATGTTGAAGGAAGCCAGTAAGAGGAGGAGAGGAAATGAGATGAAAAGATTTTGACTCCATCTTGTTGAGAAGAGCTGTATATGGGAAGCCTTCCCACACATGAGAGTTGTACTCTACACATGGGCAAATAAAACCCTTGTATAAAGTCAAGAAACTGTGCAGGGGTAAAGAAGGTATGGAGTCATCTTAATACACCTAATCTCCTGGAAGCAGATTTTACAAGAGATGTAATATGATCTTTCCAAGCTAAATCTCGAGAGAATGAAACCCCAAGTATGTTTAAAGATTATGCAGGATTGAGCTGGATATTATTAAACATTAGTGAGCAATCCTGTGGAAGAGTTTGACGGGTTGATAGGTATAAGAACTGAGTTCTTGACGCATTAAAAACAGCAAGATTACTTTTACCCCAGGCAGAGATGCAAGCCAATTCAGACATTAGGTGTGTCATAGCCTCATCCCTTGTTTGTTGGAGTAACTGTTGAGATGGACGCTGTGGGACGCGAATGGAAAGATGAAATGTGAAATTATCAGCCTATGGGTGGATAGGGTTAGATCTACAGCTTAGAAGATCATTGATGAATAAAAGGAAGAGAGTTGGTGATAGGACAGAGCCTTGAGGAACACCACTATTGATAGGTCTAGGAGAAGAACAGTGGTCGTCTACAACAGCTGCTATAGAACGACCAAAAAGGAAGCTATAGATGAAGGCACAGATAGAATGAAAGAAACCGTAAGAGGGCAGTTTGAGAGTTAAAGATTTATGCCAGACTCGATAGAAAACCTTTGAGATGCCAAGTGCAATGGCAAAGCTGTTGCCATAGTTCCGAAAAGAGCATGACCAGGAGTCTGAAAGGTAGTCGCCAGTGGAGCATCTCTGATAGAACCATTACTGACCATCAGAAAGAACGTTGTGATAGGAAAAATTGCTTTATTTTTTTTTTTCAAGAATAGACTCGAAAACTTTTGAGACACAGGATGTTAAAGCAATTGAGCAATAGTTAGAGGGTTGGGAATGGTCACCCTTCTTTGAGACTGGCTGAATGAGAGCAAACTTCCAGCAAGAAGGACAGGTACAAGTTGGTAGACAAAGGCGAAAGAGTTTACCAAGGGAGGGTGTAAGCACAGATGCACAGTTCTTGATGACAACAGGAGGGACCCCATTAGACCCATATGCCTTGTTAGTACTGAGGCCTGTGATGGCAGAAAATACATCAGTTGATAAAATTTTAATGTCAGCAATGAAGAAGTTAGAGGGAGTAAGTGATGGAGGAACAGCACCTTAATCGTCTATGATGGAATTGGAGGAGAAAGTCTGAGAGAAGAGATCTACTTTATCAGTAGAAGAAATAGCTACAGAACCATCAGTGTGGAAAATGGGAGGGAAGGATGATGAGGTAAAGGTGCTAGAAAGGTTTTTAGCAAGGTACCAGAAACAACGGGAAGAATTTGAGTTGAGTTCAGAGCATTTTGTATTGATTTTTTTATTTTTTTAAGCAGAGCGAACAGACATAGCTCGGTTCCAGGCAGAAACATAAAAAAAGATGAGATTCAGAGGTGGGTTAGCTCTGGTACCTTTTGTAGGCCTTCTTGTTGTGGACAGCATTAGAACAAAGGTCATTAAACCAAGGTTTCTTTGCATTAGTCAAGGATATGAGAAAGGAATGTGTATGTTTCCATGCCTGAGAGAATAACCTCTGCAATGCGCAAAGCACACTCAGGTGGTTCTTGGCCATGGATGCAATAATCATTCCAGGGAAAATCAAAGAAGTACTGCCTGAGGGCCTCCCAATTGGCAGTTCCAAAGTGCCACAACTGACATTTCTTTTGAGGGTCCACAGGCCGTACTGGAGCGATAGGACAGTTATAGTGATAAGTTTGGTGTCATAGGAGCCCAAATGAGAGGAAAGATTAACAGTGTAAGCAGAAGGATTAGTTGTAAGTTGGAGATTTCAGAGAAAGGAGAAATGGATAGAATGTGTTCCATCGTTCTTTAGAAGTATGATAGTCAAAGAATTTTTCAGTCAGTAGAATTAGGGGGTAAGTAAACAGCACAGATATATTTAGTCAGAGAATGACAGAAAAGCCGAAGCTAGAGAGTCGAGAGTTCAGAAGAATCAAGTTCAGGAACACGAGAGCAAGATAAGTCATTGCGTACATGTACACAACAGCCAACTTTGGCTTTGAAATGAGTATAGAGAAAGTAGGAGGATACAGAGAAGAGTTTGCTATCAGTTGCCTCAGACAGCTGAGTCTCAGTTAGGGAAAGAAGTTGAGGTTTAGAGGAGTTGAGGTGGTGCTCAACAGTGAGAAACGCAGAGAAAAGGCAGCGAATGTTGCAGAAATGAAGTGAGTCAGACAGTCATTCCAGGCATCTCGCTGAGTCATCAACGGGATCCCTGGGGACTCCGAGGCTTGATTATGAGATGCCATTTTGGTTGAATTTTGAATAGGCAGCGTAGTGTGTACTGCGCATGTAGTTTGGTGTTGACAGAGAAACTTGTATTGGAGAGCATGCTGGCCTACTCTCTGTATTACTGAAACACTGAAAAGTTCAGCAAAGGGGGATGGTCAGGAACTAGTTTCAAGGGCTGATGAAATGGGAGCTCCAGCTCTCCCTGTCTTCAGCTTTCCATCCACCTTGGAAGTACCGCCCTGCTCAATTGGTGCTGCAGTCTACTCCCTGTTGCTGGTTTGGTGGTGGCAGTGGCGTTGCAGAATTGTGTTTATGCTGCTTGATACTGAAAGTTTAATTAGTACCACACTGGGATTCCATGCATCCCTTGGTATGGCTCACAGGTTGGACTGACTGGGGTCATGAGACTGTCGTTAGTGGCTTTTGATTTTGTTGTGGTGTATTATAATAATAATAACTAATAATAATAATTATTATTATTACTATTATTATTACTATAATTACTGTTGTATTTATGTAGAGGATATTGTAACTGTGGCTTTTTCATCATCATAATTATCGTAATTATACTGTATGGTAGTGGTAGTAGTTGTAATGGTAAACTTTATATGATAATGGATATCATTAGTTGTTTTCATTTTTGTAGCTGATGGCCACTGGCACGGTGGTACGATTGCTGATGGGTGTAATTATCAGGTCTCCACATCATGGTGGGATGACCTACTGAATATCATTAATTTCCTTCTTTCTTTGATGCCAGTCCTTTATTTCTCTACCTATTCGGTTCAAACCTCGCACAGCTGTTCCGCGGGCAATTATTATTATTTTATTTATTTATTTATTTTTTTTTTAAGTATCCGACTCGTGGCATAGGCTTCACAGCCTGCTATCAAGGCCCAGCAGTCCTCCTACATAGACACATTTTTTTTTTTTATATTCAGGCCTTTTAAAGGGTTCTATTGTGTCAAATGTCACACCATACAAACACACAAATTTTGCAAATTTTGGGATCCTATGTTCCTGTATGTAAATTAATTATCACGGCAGCTTACACATCCTGCATTCCCGTGGGAACATAGGCAATTTTTAGTTATTGTTGTTTTTGTTGGTGTTTGTGGATACTGTTGGTTTTTGTTGTTCATGGCTACTGTCATTAGTGGCTATTGTGTTACCATTACTGATTTACTGTTTGCTCTTGCTTTTACATCTGTTGTTGTTGTTGTGACTGTTGTTATCAGTGCTGTTAACTGTTTCTGTTGAACCGGTATTTCTGGTGATAATTATACCGTTGGTATTTTTTTTTATTGCTGTTGTGTGGTACTGCTGATGACTTACAGCTGTTACTGTTAATCTGTTGGCCGTGATTACTGGAATGTTTTTGTGTACTGTTAATGTTACTGTTATACTATTAGTTGGTGCTGTTGCCGCTGCCACTGCTTTTCATGTTTCTGTACTACCAGTTGCTATATTTTTACTCACCCTTTGTCATCCTCGGTGTCCTCCGTGCTGAAAAGAATAAGAGACAATTAATACGTGAGGGGCAGTTTTTCCTGTACAACACACTGGGAGATTGACAAAGATGATGTATAATTGCAGCCACGTATTCCTTCCCACCCTGATACCTGTAACGTGTAAATGTCAAGGTCACACACTTTCCATGAGTGAATCCCAAACACGGCTCTTGGTAGCTAATGTGCAGTCAGATTATGACAATATTATGATCCAAGAACTAGTGCAGCGGTGCTATATTTACAGGTTAAAGGGATGTGTGAGAGTGGGGAGGAATGCCTGACTGCAATTATACAGAAGCTGATGGAGGAATAAGGAAAGGCAGGCGATGTGCTTGGAGTATATGAAGAAGACTCAGGAGAGAAGGCAGCATATTCCAGGTAACACAGAAGACTTCATGACACGTTTTTATTGGCAATGTATTTCACTTCTTACCGTCTACCTGCTTTTGTATGTTTTGTATACATCTTTAATAGTGACATAGTGTGCATCACCAATATATAAAAACGGTTATTAAGGTGTGATGTGCAAAATACAGGGTGATTGGAATATGTCAGCAACTCAGATAGGACTAAGATTTTAATGAAACAGAAGTGACAGCACAGCAGGTCATGATAACAAATATATAATCGTAGCCTCAGAGGGTCTCCACTTGTTTGCCATCATTATCAGCACATTCTTTTTGCCATTTTAAGCAGTTGCAAAGACAGTAGGGTATTAATATTTTCCATATAAATGCTAACATTTATTAAAGTACCTGTATACCGGTGAGAAGGGGACTAACTATGCTGGTTTTACACTAACGGCCTAAAGTTACCATCATTCCATCTTGAAGGCTGAGTTATAGTAATAGATTAGCAGGATGCCAGTCACGAAGAAGTGCTATGGAGACGATGTAGAGCCATAGCATTGTCTTTTTCTCTCTCTGAAATAAGCAGCTAAAAGATGCAAATCTAGGACAAATTAAGGTAGTAGTAGTAGTAGTAGCAAAGAGTATAGAGAAAGATAAGAGGGGACAGTCGCGCGAGTCTCTATGGGAAAATTGTAACTCCGGGAATGCTGGCGCTGCCCAACGGCCGGCCCGGAAATTGTGATAGCAGTCGCTTGTGCTGGCTCACACCACACCAGTGTTTAAGGCGAATGTTAGCACTTATGTGGATTGTAACAATATCTTCTGCTCCATTATTATTATAGACATATATATAACGATCCACTAATTTGGAAATTTTACTAAATATTCTGCAGGAAAAAATTTGTAAATAAATACAAATGAGTGTGCCGCTCGTCACTGACAGCGCATACCTCTCGACACACTGGCCTCTGATTGTGGTTTACATCTTCATTTAAAACTCCTGGCACTAAATCAGGAGTCATTCAAAAGGGTGAAACGTAAGGCGTAAATGAGATATATCAGGCCAATCTATTAAGAAACTGAAACTTTCCATTGCAAACTGACATTTTATTTTTAACCCACTGCACTGCTCAGCTTTCTCACAATTTTCTTTTCATTTTTTCCTACGGTTGGCAGTAGCTTTATTCGGACTTGAAAAGTAACTGCTACACAGGATACACTCCAAGTAATGTACACCAAAATGAGATATTACTCCACCTGAGCAACTATATTAGCAATATCACTGTATGCCTTATAGAAGGCATTTTCAGGAAGTTAGACTGGGAAAACATAGCAATATACATAGATGGAGAAAAGTTTAATCATTTAAGATTCGCAGATGACAAAGTCGTAATTTTAGAAAACTGAGACGTTGCAAGAAATGTTAAAATATCTAATTAGAGAGTCTCAAAAAAGGGCTAAAGATGAACTACAGTACACCAAAGAGCGTCATCAAAATAGGGGAAGAAACTCTTCAAGAAGTTGAGGAGTACAGTTTCTTGGGGCAGCCACTAAACCTAATGAAAGACCATGAAGGTGAAATAAAAAGCCGTATTACAACTGGATGGAAAGCTTTTGGTAAACAAAGACATCATGAAAAGTAGGTTACCAGTATGTAAGAAATGAAAAACACACAATTCCAGCCATGACGTTCATGAAGGATAACCGATGGAGCTGTAGGGTAAACTGGACTCCACGAATTGCAGGTGTAGCAGAAAAAGACCAGACAGGAGATGGAGATGAAATAGGTTAGTTTGCAGGCAAAACCTGGCAAATTTTAGTTCAATCAAGGAATCCATGGAGAAGGTTGGGAAGGCCTTTGTTCATTAGTGGATTCTAAATGGATGATGATGATCATTGGATCACTGTTCACAGTCATACACTGAACTCAAGCAAATTGGTTATGGATTTCTAGCACAGAATAACAAGTGGTGCAAGCACTACACACCTCGCCAGGCCGACAGCAATTATTCTAGTGTTGGTAAATACTGATTAAAGTCTACTGTAATGGAGCAACTAGCTTCAACTTAGAGTTTCAGCAACTACCCCTGTGAAACTTTGAACTTGTGTTTCACCTTTTAAACTTGAAAGACATTACCCCCACAATTAAATCAGTTGCTTTTGGGACCCATCTCCTTGACCTATAAGTTAACAACAACACTCAGTAACCATAGTAGTCTATAGATAAAACAGTGAGAAGTAAAATAGCATGACCAACATAAAAAGAGCCTGATACCCTAGAACAACGCTTAGTAACCATTTGTAGTGTCTAGATAAAACACGGTGCATTAAATACCAAAGCAACGATGAGAATAACCAACCAGATCGACATTTCTGATAATTTCATCAGCGTGAAATTAGTTTAGATAAAATGTGATTGACAATATATCACTCACTTTTCCTTGTCCTTTGGGATTCGAAAAAAAGATGACCCCGGCCTTTTTTGCCTAGAATTTCAGCAATTAACAGTAGCACAGAACTGGCTGCCGGTCGTTCTCCAGCTCTGTTTCCGCGCACACCACTTGGTGCGCCACTGTCGCCCAGGGTTATTTGGAGATGGTGCGACTGTCCCCTCTTATCTTTCTCTATACTCTTTGGTAGTAGTTACAACCCCACACTCACTCATCTGAATGTGAACCCAGTAGAATGCAGTCTGAAGATACCTTCCTGCTGTTCACCGTCCTCTTTGGCAAGGACAGGGAGGAAACTGAGGGACGTTTGTATGTAGAGGCAGCGGAGCCAACCAGTCATATCGGCACCACAACGTGAAGGCATCCCTCTCCAGCACCGACAAGTTGTGGTGAAAAGAGTATATCAATTGGGCTCAGTGAACGAGAAGTTAAGGTGGACTGGAGTACATGGGGGAGTGGGTGATGGAGTGGCAAGAGTGAGTAGTGAAGGAGAGAGGCAAGGAATTAATTTTTTGTCATGGGCAGCCTGGATGAACGTTTGGGATTATAAATTTGGTGAAACACACGGACGCATTGATAAGAAATAAATTGAAAAAAATCAGTGGGCAAATTGGTGGCGGTTATTATAAAGACAGAAATGGATAGACAGATGATGGATAAGTAAACAGATGGACAGACTTGGACCATGAGGGACAGATGTACAGATTGACAGCTGTATATATATAGACAGACAAACAGGCGCATGAACAGAAAATGGATACAGCAGACACCTTAAGATTGAAGTGGTAAACAGATGGATTAATTGAGAGAGAGAGAGAGAGAGAGAGAGAGA
>JAGKTI010024053.1:0-14541 GCA_018397915.1 Birgus latro
TGTGTGTGTGTGTGTGTGTGTGTGTGTGTGTGTGTGTGTGTGTGTGTTGACTTGAATGACCGAAACGTGCCATAGCTCTTTGTGGACGTTTTACTGCCCAGATGTAAAGCGATAATTCCTAGATAACCAAACGGAATTTCACTGTTTGATTAATTAAGTCATCCATAACGCGGTGTGGCACTTTGTAGTCTTTGAACAAAACATATACGAATATCAGTCACGGCTTAAGCTTGTAGCCTGTGTTAAAGCTTCATTTAAAGGTGTGTGCAAGTCAGCCGCTACAGGTCATTCTTTGTTTCAAGGTTTTTTTTCCCCCCTTTTTTTTCTTTTTTCCAGCCATGGACGTTGCGGACTCGTGGACTCGGGCTTCCAGTACCTTAGGCCAGACCCACCTGACCTCCCCAGCAGCCCCCCCTGGAGCCCTGGCCAGCATGGGGGGTAACGCGCCCCTCTCGTCAACGGAGGTTCTACTCAGGAATATTTTAGGTCTGCTCAGAGTTGCAGAAGAAAACGCCAGGCACCATGAGAGGCAGACACAGTGCGAGAAAGGTGAGTGTGGAAGTGAAAATTTTATGTGTTCATCATCATCATCATCGTATCACCATGCTGACTTGATGTTTAATACCCACACTATTGCAGAAGAATAGACTAACTTACAAGTACTGAAAGACTTTTTCCTAGTCTTTCAAGTATTCTCTTAGTACCTATCTTGTTTTCTGATCTGTTGTATATTTTTGTGAGTATTAAACACACCGCCACCACCACCACCGTCATCAACAGTAACAAAGTTCTTGCTTCCATCAGGCAGTTTTGTTTAGCACTGAGACCTCGTAGCAAAGGGGCTAATGGATGTTGTATTGAAGTGGTTATTAAGCTCTACCAAACCCCTGGAATTCAAAGGGTCTAAGCTGAATAAAAGAGGAAGTAAACCAGGAAAGACATCCCTTGGTTCACTGGTCAAAGTACACTGGGTAAACTCCTTTTTCCCTCTCCTGCAGCCGAGCTAAAGATGGAAGTGCTGAGGGAACGTGAGCTGCGGGAGACCCTGGAGAAGCAGCTGCAGGAGGAACAGAAGAACCGGATACTGATGCAGAAGCGGTGTGCCAAACTGAAGAAGCTGCGGCGGCGTCTTCAGGAGCGACTTGACGTGGAGGTGAAGAGGAGGAGCCGCTACGAAGATCACATTCGCTCCAACTCCCCCGATGCTTTGGGTGATATCAATGGTGAGTAGGAGGTTATTATTATTATTATTATTATTATTATTATTGTTATTATTATTTAATTATTTATTTAATCTCTCTCTCTCTCTCTTACTTGTGGTGGATTCCGCGGGTATTTTTTGTAGTGCCATCTGTAGTGATTCTTGTCATTGGTTTTGTAATCATCACTCTTTTATTTACTTAATTTTAGATAATATCATTTGTAAGAATTTTTTTATTTTTCACTATTTTTCTCCTTGTGTTGAGGGTTTGTTTATATATATTTTCCCCTGTTATTTGATTCCACAATTGGCTTGATATTAGTGGCAGGTGTAAGGATTCTTGGTCAGCCGTATGTTTTCTAATTTTCTGTTTTTTTTTTTCTGTAATATTATCTCACGGCTGACTGTTTCCTTATCTCCTTCTTCGGTCGATAATTTACATATTCACGGGTGACATCAGCGGTTTCTGCTTCTATACCCTTATTTTTTCCTTTTAATGTTTTCTAATACGATTGATGGTTTCCTCATCTCCATCATATAAGTCAGTCACCTTTTCTCTTCATTCACACACACAGTCACTCCCTTCCCCCATTCACAGTCACTTATTACCATTGCTTTGCAGTCACATCTTCACAGTCACCTCATCTCCCCATTCACACACTCACTCATCTCCATCATCTCTCCATTCACACAGTCACTCATCTCCATCATCTCTCCATTCACACAGTCACTCATCTCCATCATCTCTCCATTCACACAGTCACTCATCTCCATCATCTCTCCATTCACACAGTCACACATCTCCATCATCTCTCCATTCACACAGTCACTCATCTCCATCTCTCTCCTTTCACACAGTCACTCATCTCCATCATCTCTCCATTCACACAGTCACTCATCTCCATCATCTCTCCATTCACACAGTCACTCATCTCCATCTCTCTCCATTCACACAGTCACTCATCTCCATCATCTCTCACTGTCACTACGTCTTCATCACTCTTTCACAGTTACTTCCTCTCGCCCGCAGACACCATACGGAAGGAAATGGAGGCAATTGCGGCAGAGCTCCAGAATGAAGACTTGAAGCAGGCGCAGAAGAAAGCAGAGGATCGGGAGGCTGTTGATCTCCTACTGGCCTCCCCTGCTTTGGCCAAACATCCAGCCATCACAGCAGCCACAGCCACAACAAACACAGCGTGGCGATAAGGAGACTAAGTTGATCTCCAGGATGTGTTTAATTTATGAGAGGTTTCGTATTGATAAACCGCACACCCTTCCTAGAGAACGACAGAGATCTTACTACGATGGATTGTGAGGAGTGGAACTTTTAGGTTAATAGTGAGCTTTGTGAATGTTCTGTATTCCGAGTCTTCTGTGGCCCTAGCTGAGGTCAGGAGTCGAAGAAACAGAGTGCAATTGTGTGCTGGTTCAGTCCTGATTTGCAGTGGAAGATTCAAAGTGCAGATGGTTGTCATTTGGTCCTGGTTCGCATTACAAGATGCAGAATGCGGATGTTTGGCCTTTGGTTCCGGTTTGCAGTTGAAAAAGCAGAGCGCAGTTGTCCGTCATTCAGATCGATCTTATAGTTCGGTGTGCTGATTCGGTTCCGGTTCCCAGTTGAAGATTCAGGGTTCAGTTGTCTCATTCATAGGGATCCGTCAGCTCTCTGTGACCTGGCACTGTTCCTGTTTACAGACGAAGGAGCAGAGTGCAATTGTCTGTTCCTTGAGAGCTTTGTGCTGGTTCATTTCCGGTTCACAGGTAAAATCAGAGTGCAAATTGTGTCATACATAGTGATCCTTCTAAGCTGTGTGTTGGTTCGTCCCGGCTCGCAATTGAAAATGATGTACAGTATGTAGTTATTTGTCATTCCTGGCAAGTGTTCAGAGCTGGGTACTTGTATGATTCCTGTCCACAATTTGCCTGCAAGAGTTTCCAGTACCATGGTTCTCGACACTTGGAGAGAACCAGCGCTTGTGAGAGTGTGGAACCAGGTGCCTCAAAAGTACAAGTCAGCCAGTGTCTCAGCGTCCAGTGTGGATGAGGGCTGACCAGGGGGACGTGGGGACCGCATCAGTAGTTGGGTTTGGAGATTTTGTCATGTCTCTTCCTCAGCGATTTATTTTGCACATCTCACCTGAATGATTCTCTTGTGTACGTTATCGATGCAAACTATGTCCATGTTATATACTGTACTTACAAGGGAAAGGAATGTGTGAAACGGAAAATAAATCGTCAAATAGAAGGCACTACGAAGTCTCTCACACTATGAAGAATACGGCCGTGGTTCTTGAGCGTCTTGACGGTAGTATCCTGGTAGCTGATGGTTTTTCGTATGCTGCAGGTGTCATCTATAATAGCTTAAATGGCAATTGATACTTAACTGTGTATATAGATCGTAATGTAGGATTCTAGATGAAAATTATTATAACTGTATCCATAAGCTAAGAGTGAAAAAAAAAGTATCATATAAGTGATTATTTGGGTGCCAAGAAGTTGCGGGTGACTACTACGGTAAAAAATGAGAAGGTCTGAAGAATGTTTTTGTGATTTTGAAGACGCTGGTACTGATTTCCAGCGGGATAGTAAGGGCAGCGTTACAGTGAAGTCATAATCGGACATGTTCTGGTGCCAGGTGTCCATTCGTTTAGGTCAGGATGAGGTTAAAAGAAGAACACCCGTTTCACTGGGACATCTTCTGGGCATTCTCTATCTCAGTGCCAGACATGACCCAGGTTATACTAAAACCATATTCGGTATAGCTCATCTCTCAAAGCCAGACATGAATAGTGAAACATATGTAGTGAGACAAAATTCAGGACATTCGTTTCACAGTGCCAGATACAGTATGGGGAATTGTAAGGAATATTATGCTCAGAACGTGGCCCAGTGGAACGGGGTGACCTTATTTCTGTTTTTACCCCAAAACTAAACATACAAACACTTACCCCAGATCTACACAATTGGACACTTACCCAAAAACTACACAGTTGAACACTTACCCCTACACTGCACAGCTGGACACTTACCCCAAAACTAGGCTACACTCTTGGACACTTACCCCAGAACAGCAGAACTGGACACATAGCTTCAGATTATGCTCGATTCTGACCTCAGTGTGTCCAAGCCCTAAGGAGAGGCAATGCAACCTTACCAATCTGAAATGTGTGCTGCCGTACGGGTGGTGGTGATGTCCGTGAGAATTTCCGACACATGACACTTGATGGTCTCAGAGTGACACATGACACAGCCTACCCCATAAGTATCTCCCACGTGTGCCCCTGATACAGTAAGTCCTCTTTATAAGTCCATTTTCTTTACGTGCTTTTATGATATTAAGTCCACAATAAATTACACAAAAATAGCCAGTTAAAGTTTCATTGCTACCTATAAAGCTGATTTGCAAGCTTCACGCATTTTGAAGCACCAATTTTTATATAAGAGATTTGTGCGTTTTGTAACATCTCAGACTTATAATGAGGACTGCCAGTATTGAATCCCTGTGAGTGCGATGCGCAGTGTTCCTTATGCGCATCCTGTGGGAGTGATTTGCGCATCTCAACCCCAAGAAGAGACAGAATCGGGCGGCATTAGCAGTTAGTTGTAGTGGTGGGCAGGGCTTGTAATTCTCGTTGGTTTTGGCGCTTTCGTAACACGTGTTCCTGAGCGATGTGTTTTGCCTACTGAACCTTAACATTCTCTCGAATGCAACTGATACAAACTATGTCGATATTAAAAAGATTCAGTAGCATACAAAAGGATATTAAGGTGTAGTATTTTGGGAAATAAATCACAAAGGAACGGATGCTTCGAAATCTCCCATGCCAACCAGAACTCGAGCCTATTTTCCTGCCCTCTAGCCACGGTCCCTCATCCTTCTCCCCTCCCCTCCCTTCCCCCACCCACCGTCCCCCCTTTCCTCTCCCCTCCCCTTCCCCTCCCCCTCTCCCTGACACCCTGCAGTACAACAGGATTTCTAGCTGCATAAACACATTTTTATACTATTTAAAGTGTATTTATTTGCTATATTAAGTAGTTACTGTCCCTAGGCAAATGACGAGAACAAGACTTGCACACACGGGAAGAGAAAGATACACTCAAAAGGTCAACGTTACTTAAATACAAGGCAATTATTATGAGTTAGGAGAAATACAGTAGATAAATAGTGAAAAACAGTGCAAGTCTGACTCAAACATCAAGACTTTCAACCCCCAAAGCGATGCCAGTTTAGCTGATTGTCCAAGCTGACTTACATATCACAAGCTGTCAGACGCAAGATGATGTGTTGTATTCTGGGTGGCGTGAGAAGCTTCATGACACCTCTTCCTTAACTGTTTATTTTGCATATCACATCTTACTCCTCCATGCTGTTCATATCTTTTCAACATCGGCTTAATTTGAAGCAGTATCACACAAGAGGATACTGAGGTGTAATGTGTGGAATGAGTCACAAAGGGAGAAGTATTACGAAAGTCCCAAAACCACTCAGAGTATGGCATAACACCAGATGGCCAAGGCGTTCAGTGTGTTCTGTCTGGTTGCGTCCTAACTCCTTTGCTGCGGTTACGTCTGTTTTTATGTCATTCCCACTACCATCAGACGATTTTTATTTTGCTTAGGAGGGCCCCCTGTTGGTGAAGGGGTTAATGAGGGCTGTTTGTAACCCCCTTATTTCGAAAAGCGTCTCGAAGGCTGAAAAAAATCGTCTGGCAATAGAAAGAATGAAATAAGAACGCCATCCTCGTGCTCAGAATGGTCTTTATTTTTTCTTGTTTATTCTTGCAACTTCCGGACGATTTTATTCAGTTAAGGAAAGACCTCGTGCTAAGGGGTTAATGAAGGCTTTATCTAACCCCTCCAAGCCTCCCCTGAGCTGGATAAAATCGTCCGGAGGTATGGAGAGTTAAATGGCAAAAAGTTGACATCTTCTTCTGGGGGGTTACTTTTCCTGCGTTGACCTAAATACCACGCCGGGCCAGTAAGTCTGCCATGCCGAGCCATAGCAGGTATTACGGCACTGCAGCAGATCACAGGCGTATGTAATATTTGTACATAGAGAGGTAGAGTTAAGGGCATTAATCCAATATTAGGCATAACATCAGTAGTCATTACAGTAGGTTGTAAGTAAGCTGCTTTGACATCTGGCATGACCTATTACTTAGTGCCAATGACCTGCTTGGGTTAGTACCTATAATAGTATATAGAAGTAGGAATAGTGTATCTAGCAAGCAGGCGTCAGGGGTAAGTAGGACAGGTACAGCTGCATTAGTTAATTGAGGATATTTGCAGGTATTGGCCAGGGCAATTAATCAGGCAGAGGTGTAGACATTTTGCTTTCAAACGTATAATGATATCTGGGTGACTAATTCGGCTATATCGTGCGTTTGGAAGGAAAGCTTTACCACTCCAGTGAAGACCAATTTCCCCTGCCCAGAACTGCAACTACGAAGTAACTGGGCCAATTGTACATCAGAGGATCCCCAGACTTCCCTACCTTTCCCCTGGATCGCCTGCAGTTGGCACAAGAAACAGGCTTGAAAGAGCAAAGTGAGTGGTGAACGTGTGATGTGGGGCGGAATTCCACAGATAATGTCACAAGTTCAATACCGAGTGCACAAAACCATGGTATAATTTTTTCATCTGTTCCCGGAAAGCTTGCGGTTGACACAAGAAAACAGGTTTGATATTTACGAGCAAACTTACGATATATTCCCCCATCGTAACTAGGGTTTGTTTTTTCCAGGTAGAACAAGAAATATGCGAGGATTCTGTACTCCCCTTTCCATGCTTATCCTGCAAAAATATGTAGTTACGACAGGGAAGTTACTAGAATTTTGTTGGTGAATCCTGGTGTTGAGATTCGTAAACGTACGATCAATTCCTGTCGTTACCAAGATCCGTGTGTGTAGGAAGGACAGGAAAAGAATACAAGGTCACCCCACGACACTTGTACTTCCCGGCGAAATAGATCTTAGTTACGAAAGAAGTATTTATCGTAAGTTTGTTTTTTGTGTCTCTGCCCGGGTTTAGGAAGCAAAGAGAAGGCGGTGGAAAGTGGTATAAAGATTCCACTGGTATTTGGGTATTTTTGTCACAAGTTTGATACCGCGTGCACAAATTGCGGGAACGTATAGTTGTGGACGGGAATATCGCACCATTTTTACAGCGAAGAATTATGAAACACTTACACAGTATTCCGGAAAGTTGGTTGATCTCCGAAGGTCGCCTCACTGGGATTCAGAAGTCATCGTTCACTTACTCATTATTTATCATGAGATGGATCGGTATTAATGTCCGCAGCGGTGCAGTTTCGCATCGGTCACCTACTTACCAACTCTGGGCTGTGTTCTCCTGGGCTTAAGGCTCCCTGGCATCTCCAAGTTTATGCATATGACTCCTTGATATTCCCTCGTACGTTATTTACGCAAACGACGTCGATATTAAAAAAAAAAGTAAATAAATAGCAGACAGGAGAATATTAAGTACCATCTTCGCTATGATGCCCTTGTTTTGTTCTCTCGTATTTATGGGCTTAATGAACAGTCTACCTATTCCCTCCATTTCGAGAGCTGTGTCTAGTAAAATCGTCAGGAAATAGGAGTAAAATAACGTCATCGTATTCAAAAGTACAGGAGTACTAAGGAGCCTCAGAAGACCACGGGAATACCCCATCCCCCTGTACGGGAACCGCCTGGCACCCCCCGTCCCCCGTAACTTAGGCTAGGACGGGATGCCAGAGCAAGGGAGAGAGAGTGTTTGCGATGCCCCCCTCCCACCTCACCGACCAACCCTTCACAACATTCTCTCTATGGTATTTATGCCTTGTACTTGAATGTAGCAGAAGTAAAATTGTTGTATCCTATGAAGAAAAATTGAGTGTTTCTCTAATTTTTATGTTGTTTCACTAAATAAAGCAATAACGTACCTCTGTGCCCTTTATTTTTCCCTTTTAGACGTGATATACACCACTTACTCCCCTTTTGGAAGAGCTTTGGCGTTGACCCTCTTAACTCCCCTGGGATCGCCTCATATCGCAGAACTGTCCCTGGCATAGATTGGAGCCTGGAAAGATTGGGGAGAAACTTCTTGTCAGTGCATTGTTACAGGCCTTGTTGTTGCTATCGTTTTTGTTGCAGGTGATTTTGTTGTTACGGCCGTAGGATTAATTGGACGTGAACTATATGGACTGCAGACTAGAGGTGCCTTTCTCCTCCTCCAATCCTCTTTCGGAGTATGGGATGGGAGCTGAGAGACGTTTATTTAACCGGGCAGTGGAGCCACCCGTTTATATCAGTGCCATCACGTGAAGGCTTCTCTAACACCACCTGGTCTTGATTTATAGTTATCATTCAGAAGCACTGCAGTACAAAATCGGCGTCAAATTTTGAAGTAGTCGTCCAGATTTTTCTCAAAAATTTAAGTTGACACCACTGGCTTTTCTGACATGGTGATTTTTTTTTTAATAGTTAATGAGAGCTGTATCTAAATTCTTTTGTTTGAAATAGCCAGTCCTAAGCTGAAATAAGTCGTGTGGAGAAAGCAAGATAAAAGTGAAATATCACGTTATCACAGCGTGGTTAATAAAGGTGTGGAGTAGTTTACAAATTAAGAAGATAAGCTTTTTTTTTTTCACCAAATAATAGGAGACTAGACGAAAGAAGCACTGTTGTACGCTGGTAATAGCTGTGGCAAAGAGTGAAAGAGTACAGTGATGTTTATCGGTTGTTTGGCGGTGTATGTAGGAGGATGCTCGAGGTGTATGCAAGAGAAAGCCAAGTGTTTGAGTTTGCTGTGGTACTCCTGCATGCGAGGTGAGATTGAGAGGGGGAGTAATTGGATGTGATGATGGGTGTGTATATCCAGGCGTGATTAATGAAGGATGAGAGAATAAGCTTTGAATTAGTGGTCTTGGTGGTATTGTATAAATTGTGAGCCAATAGGAATCCTGAACTGCACTTAGAGGAAGTAATAAGTGACCTGCACTACAGTAATAAAGTTTGTGAAACTGAAATAATCAACGAAAGCGAACCAGAAAAGATAAGCGCCAGGAAATGGACTAGAAGTATCTGTGGAGAAATGAGAAAAAATATCAAAATCAGAAAAGTAACTAGAGAAAAATAATTTCGTAATTACGGAAATTAATGATACACCATTTCCGTATTTTAAGTGACTGTAGTAGCGAAAAGGAAGGGAAAGAATATGTGGAAATTCGAGAATAGATGATAAAGTGCCACATCAACACTTTCCGATGTAGATTCGAACTAAGGTAGGTAGCGTCATGCCGGTGGTCCTTCAGCTTCAGCTCCAAGGTCTAAAGATATGCGTACGTTTAAGCCTCGACAGGACAGATTGGAGACGAGAGAATAAGAAATAAGACGTGCAGACAGATGAAGTTCCTGATTTATTATGTAAGTTTGTCAGATTGTAAGTGGCGGTTTACTTTTTTTTATATAGTTCAGAAAAAAAACGAAATTACAGGTGTCCTCCATTCATTTAAAAAAAAAAAAAAATCTTTATCAGTTGTACTTCACCGCTTCAAGTTGAAATTTAGAGGGAAATTAATCTTGGGAACTGCATATTATGTTTAGGATGGTCTGAAGCGTGAGTTTGTCAGCATTCATTTATCTTTATCTCGAGCACATTAGGTTATTTTAGGGACATCATCATCATATCAGCACATCAGGATTTTTAAGGACACACCATAGGATTTTTAAAGACACATCGTTATTATATGTGAGTCACATGGAGAGACAGACTGACAAATGATGAAGTGAACAAGCGTTGTGGTGTGGATGTGGATGTGATAGGAAGCGTTAGGAGATACACACTGAGGTGGTTTGGCCATGTGGAGAGGATGGAGAGCGAGAGACTGACGAGGAGAGTGTTGGTAGGTGAGGTGGAGGGGGGGAGAGGGAGGGGGAGGCCAAGGATAAGATGGAGGGATGGAATGGACAGGTATATGAGAGAGGGGGGGGTGAGCTGGGAGCAGGGCAGTGCAATGTGGGGGACAGGGCGACATGGAGGCGATTTCTTTGCGGCCACCCGTTACGGGATTAAGGTGTCTGGCAATAGATAGATAGATAGATTAACATATCAGCACATTTGGATATTTAAGGACACATCATTATCATGTCAGCCCATTAGGATATTTAAGGACATATCACTGTCATATCAGAACAAAAATGAGTCGGTATTATCAAGCCTATATTATCGCTAAGTATAAATAGTGCTCTTTGCATCAGGAAAAAAATGTCTGTGTGATGCTGTACAATTAGAAAAGATACAGTATTTGTTCTGTAGTGTTATATCCTGAGTTAAGTAGAGTCTGTGGCAGCCAGTCTCATTATCAGTATCTGTAAAACTCTGAAGCTTTTGTTAACCTTTTGAGGAGTATAAATATTCCTAAGCTGAATTTGATGGTGGGGCCAAAGGAAGTGCGACACCACTCCCGACTGAGTTAAGCAAGCGTTATAGGTGTACAGCAGTAGAAGCGAGTGCATTCTGTGTGTGCGTGGGTAGGAAAAGCTAGTATTATCATCTCGCAACGTGTCAGTAACCAGAATACCATAAAACATATTAATCCATTCATCATCCATCTGAGGTAAACTTGTATGGGTCCCATCCAGTTGGAGCACCTCAACCCGCAATACTATCTGGCGTTAATTGGTTATATGGTTACCACCCAACATTGTAAATAGTTTCTTGGTTTACAGGAAACCATTTGACCTGTAACTCAGTGTAGAGTCACCTGACGGGAGCCCTACATAAGTGAGTTGATGGTGAGCGAATCACCTACCAGCGATATTCTCGTTTATATGCACCGGAAAATGCATATAAACAATTATCTTTCGCATGGTCGAGATAAATTTGGTATTTTGTTCTGGCTAACGTCAGACGATTGTATTCGGAAGACAATGGATCCCAACACGCTGAGAGTGTATTGTCATCATTAACTCCTGCATGGGCAAGACAACTCTGGTGTTTTATTCGACGTAACGCCAGACGATTTTTTTCCCCTTTTTTACCGAGTGAGCTGTAGGAGCCTGAATGTTATATTAATGAGAAACACACACACACACACACACACACACACACACACACGAATTACAAAAAGATGGCTTAGACAAATAACTATCGGCCACAGCAGGGTCATTAAGGCTAATAAATAACGTTGCTAGATACCAAATTTTCCTCTGAACTCTGCACGCAACAGTCATATTTACGTCCAGGTCCTTAATTTTACTTCTGGATGAACAGTGACAAGGGGGAAACGTCCAAGAGCTTGACTAGCCCGAGAGTGGGACTTGGGTTCTTTCAGTTTCGGGCTGGATTTGCTAACCAATGCACCACCGTCTTCCCAGTCTACCAGCGGAGAGTTCTGACACATACTAGCGAATTATATAGATAGATAGATAGGTAGATGGATAGATAGATATAGGCCTCCAGATATTGGCCTCATCAGGAACAAAGAAGAAAAATAAAACATAACCCACAAGGCACACACATTTGTTACGAGCGTCATCCCTCCCATTTCCTCATCAGAAGAATACATATGGCCAGCATGGCATACACCTGAACAGCTAGAACAACAACATAGTTTTTACACACTGGCCTCATAAGGAAATCGCATATAAACCGCCTTAACTCAGTGGAACTACGAGAATCACCAGAGCTCAGAAAAATACACATAATATGAGAATCACACACCTGAACTAAAAGAATCACCACCCAGAGCTCATCAGAAAAATATACAAGAGCTCATCAGATAAGTACATATAAGCTGGTAGGCACATAACTAAAAGAATCACCAGAGCTCATCAGAAAATGCATATAAGCTGGCAGCCGCGTACATGAACCACTCGAATCACCAAAGACTTTCCCTAGTCTGATCTGTACTCATATAAACTGCTAAAATCACCGGAGCTGTTCAGAAAAATACATACCAGGTGGCAGCCGCGTACATGAACTCCTAGAATCACCGGAGAGTTTCCCCACACTGGCCTCATCAGCGCCAACACCGCCTACTCAGCGCACTTTGCGGGACATGTTAATAGCGCCGCGCCACTTTGCATATCAGATGTAGCCATCACCGCGGGAATGTAAAGTTAGGGGGACGTCCGCCTGACTTATTATGCTGCCACAACTCCGCTCAGTGACCATGCCGCTGCTCCTGCTCTCAACCTCCTCACACACTTAAGATGCTCTACTTCATAATCTTACGATCAAATTCGTGTCGTAATTAAGATCTGCCCCAGTGGAAAGAGCAAGGGCCAGCTAAATTCTGCAGTCTCCCTCAGTCAGCTTGATACCTGAACTCAGCCTTCTCACAGACTTAGGATAAAAAACAAATCTCGTAACTAAGAAAGGATCAAAACCTTCTCGTAACTAAGGAAGGAGCAAAAACTTCTCGTTACTTAACATAAGAGACAAGACATGGAAAGATTCTGCAGTCCACTAACCCTACGATATTTGTCTCTCTTAAGACTACATTTTGCAGTAAGGCAAAGAAACAAGGGAAGTTTGTGTACTCTCCTTGTTCATAAACACTTTCGAACAAGTCTCTCGCAAGTAAGATTAGTTATGCGGAAAAACATAAGAGACATGGGATGTTTTTTATAGACTTGGGACATTAGCTTGTTCGTATCATCGCAGAGACTCCAGTGGTGAGAACATTTGAAGTCTAGCTCTTTGATTTCTGAGTTCCCATCATCTGTAAAATATCATCTGGATTTAGACAGCATCTGCAGTTACTCTCGACATGTCCATGGATGAGAGCTTTAGGGGGAAATCCAAAGGGGACATCCTTCTGACTAAGATATTATTACACATCACAACTATGCTTGGTGATGACGACGCCCCCTATGATCAACTGTTTTTCGTAATTAAAACTTGCTCTAGTAAATAAGACACGCTGGAAGATTCTGCACTATCTTCCTTGTCCACAAACACTGACTCACAGACTTATGATCCATTCCCTCATGTGACTTAAGATTTGTTGGTACACGAAGAATGAGATGTGAAATTTCTGCATGTACCACCACAGACTACGATCCATGAATTCTCCACGACGTCACACACTTATAATCAACTGCCTTTCGTTACTAAGATTTGGTTTTGCAAGAAGAATATGAGATGTGAAGGTTGTGTACTCCCCTCTGCTTGTCCACGTACGATAAGTTTTCTTTTTTAGTAAGATTTCTTTTGGTTGGAGCAATAAACGACATGGATTTTTTTTTTTTCAGATCTATTTTTTCCCCGATTAGAATAACCATATGTTGTCCATATTAGACAGAGAGAGTTTATGTCCTTCACACTGGTAATGTGGTGGTAGTTGGTGGCGACCATCATCCACTCACTTGATGTAGTGCTACCTACTTCTTTCTTCACCTTTATCGTTCTTCTTCTGTGTTTGCCCTCCACTCTTCCAATTTCTCATCTCTCCTGTCGCATTTTATTACTCTTCCCTCCTTTTCAGGTGGCTTTACACTGAGTGACAAGCCTAATGGTTTCTTGTAAGCCAGGAAACGATGTAGAACGCCGGGTGGTAACCATATAACCAACTCAAACGTGTTCCCTACGTGTCAACAAGTGGGTTGCCGGAATTTTGGTGCTCCTCCCAGTAAATTAACTAACTCAAAGACAAACAGTGGTAATGTCTTCCTTATAACTAAAGTTTGTCAGCTTCAGACTACAGTAGTCAGCTTGAGATCTCGCGCACGGACTAGGCTAACAAAGACTATATTAATTTTGTCCCCTCAGGTTCGAACAATCTCTCCTAAGCTGAATAAAATTGTATGAAGAAAGCAAGGAGAAGGAGTAATTACGTCATCGTAGTGAATTATTTAATCCATGTAATTCTTTACCCTTTCACATGTAGAATTTCCCTCAGCTAAATATATTCGTCTGAGTTCAGCCAGAATAAAACACCTCGGGATATTGAAAACAAGGAGAGAGTTTAACTGACACAGCCTAAGACTCTTTGACTGCTTGGAGTCTCTCAATTAAGTACCGTAAAATCGTCTGGATTTGGCTTGCATAAAATTTACGGAGCAGTAGAATGGCACAAACAGCTCCATTCATGTTAACCCTTTGATGGCCGGGAGTTACGTATATTAGGCTAAACAGAATTTACAGGCGGAGAACATATAGAAGTATTTGCTTGAAAATGCAGTGGTGAATACTGTTTATGCCAGTATGAATCACCCGTCGTCACAGCACTGCCATATTTGTGTGTGTGTGTGTGTGTGTGTGTGCGTGTGTGTGTGTGTGTGTGTGTGTGTGTGTGTGTGTGTGTGTGTGTGTGTGTGTGTGTGTGTGTGTGTGTGTGTGTGTGTGTG
>JAGKTI010024054.1:0-11186 GCA_018397915.1 Birgus latro
TTTATTTGGGCTCGTCATTAAAACTATCTTCATTAACACATTTCTTGTGATGAGCTGACAGGTTTTTATTTGGGCTCGTCATTAAAACTATCTTCATTAACACATTTCTTGCGATGAGCTGACAGGTTTTTATTTGGGCTAATGCTGCACGATAATAATGTAGGTTAATCCGTTAAAGATAAAGGGCTTATGAGAAGGAGTGGCGCTCTGCGGGTCAGCTAGTATAGATTTTCCATTGATAAATATAATCATCCCTCGTCATTCAGAATATGGCCAAATTCGACATTGACAGTACTGTGTAAGGGTAGTGTTGGTAATTGTCTTGGCCCAGTTGATAACATTCCTGAACCTGACCCTTCTAATTCATACAGTCATTATTAGCCCCGTCTGATTTCCACTGCCGGTATTAGCCCCGTCTGATTTCCATAGCCGGTATTAGCCCCGTCTGATTTCCACTGCCGGTATTAGCCCCGTCTGATTTCCACAGGCCTTTTCGGCCCCGTCTGTGCATTAATAATGTTGCCAGAATATTAGGTGGCAATCATAGCCATGTATAGCATTTGCCTCTGTAGTTGCTCCCTGTTGACTCGGCCTCCATGGGAAACGCTCACGCCCCACCATAATACATACACCGCTAATGGTTAATAAGTAATTTGCATATATCAACATAGTGTTATTATGTACCGTGTGTTTTTTGTAATTAGTTTTTGCCTGTTGCTCCCTAATAAAGCTTACCTTTTTAGGGAGGGCAGCTGTAGGGGGTATTAATGAGGCCGAAACAATGAATGGCTGAACTGTTTCTGTTGGAATGTTTGGTTTTGCAGTAGATGCATCTCATTTACTACTACGATCTCTCTCTCTCTCTCTCTCTCTCTCTCTCTCTCTCTCTCTCTCTCTCTCTCTCCTGACGATTTTATTCAGTTTAGGGGAGACCTTTCTTAGTGAAGTGGTCAGAATTATCATCTTCATCCCCATGGCCTTGTAATTTTGTTGACACGAGACGATTATACAGTAGTCAGTTTAGTAAAGGCCGTTGGTAGTGAAATGGTTGTCTGCATGAACACTTCAGTATGATGACGTCTTGTCTGTCTTGCTGCAGTCAGATTGTACTATTTAGTGTAACTCATTCATTACCAAAGATTTTTCCTTCGCTAGAAAAAAGAAAGTCTGAAGGTAATAAGGATGAAATACACCGTAAAGGACCCTTTAATACAAGAGTTTTTTTTTTCTAAAATCCCTTCCCTCCGAGAGAATAAGTTCGTATGGGGGCAATAAGAATAAAATACAGTAGTAGTAGTAGTTGTTCCCTAGGCAGTCTGGCCGAACAGCCCCGAGTCCCTAAGGAAGGCCATGGCCGAGACCGGGCTTTCCCACAGAGCTCTCAAGGAGTGTATGTTGTGTTGTTGGCGTAGGTGATTGTGTGCAGTGCAGTCTTCTATGATGTGCTTAATAGTATGGGGTGCTGTGTTACATCCTGGGCAGGCGTCAGCGACGGAGTCATCCAGCCTCTTCTGATAACTTAAGATGCCCACATCTCAGCCTGCCCAGGTGGACCCTGTCCTCACGGGGGAGATAGCGTTCGGAAGGATGGATATCTGGAGGCCGTGCATGCAGCTGTGTGTTGTCTTTGAGTGACTGAATGGAACGGCGAGTGATTTGAGTATGAATATGCTTCTGGAAGCTGGTCTGAGGCGGGCAGGGGGGGGAAGAGATGATAGTATTTGTGTATGATATCGTGTGCTGGGTGTTGTTTTGATGTTCCTTGGTGTGTGTGGATGTGCTGCCATGTAGTGTAGTGGATGCTGTGGGTTTGTGGAGGCTGCAGCGAGAATTTGGGTGCTTCTCATGTCTAGATGATCCTGGACTTTGAGGACTTTGGTTTCTTGGTGAAGGTGGTCTGTAGGTGTAGTAGCTGTGCAGCCTGTGTTTATTTTTAGGGCCTTGTTTTGTATGATCTGAAGAGTGTTATAGTGTGCTTTAGTGAGGTTAGGAGCCCAAGCAGGGCTTGCATAATTCATCACTGAACGTATATATTGTTTGTATACTGTGGTGGTGGTTTCTTTGTTGTGCCCAAATGTTGTATGGGCAAGTGACTTCAAGGCATTGAGTCTAGGTGTTAATTTAGTTTTTTTGATGTTTGTGATGTGTTGTATAAATGACATTGATGTATTGTATGTTACACCAAGGATTTTGTGTGTGTGTGTGTGGTAGAGGAGTGTTGTCTATGGTGAGGTGTGGAATGTGACTGTGTTCTGCTGTCCAGTTTGTGAGAAGGGTCACTGTAGATTTGGCTGGGGCTGTTTTGAGTCTGTTTGTGGTGAACCATTCGTGTAGTGTGTTGAGGTAAGGTTGGAGGATGTATGCGGCTGTGTTTGCGTTTTGGTGTGTGCATGTAAGTGTTATGTCGTCTGCATAGGAAGCTATGCGTATTTGTTGTGTGTGGGGTGTGAGTATGTCATGCATGTATAGGTTGAAGAGTGTAGGAGACATGACAGATCCTTGGGGGACGCCATTTGTGAAGTTTCTGATGTTCGAGGACTGACCAGCAAAAGTTACATGTGCATATCTCCCTGCTAAGTAGTTTACCAGCCATCTTTTTGTGTTATTGTGCATGTTTGTGTTGAATATTTTTGTTTGTGAGGTTGTGGCGGGGGATGGAATCAAAAGCTTTACTAATGTCTAGTGTGACAAGGAGTGTTCTATGTGGTGGCTTAGCTGAATTCATGCCATCAAAAACTCTCTGTGTGAGGTCTGTAAGAAGAGTGTTTGTGGAGTGTAGTGGCCTAAAACCATGTTGTGATGGGGCTAGGGGGATGTGAGGTGTAATTATTTGTAGTACCAGTCTTTCAGTGACTTTGTAGGGGGTGCAGAGGAGTGTGATGGGGCGGTGTGAGGAAGGTAATGTGGTGCTTTTGTTGGGTTTGGGGATAGTGATGATAATGCCATGCTTCCAGATGTTGGGTATTATGTTGTGTGAGTAGCTGTAGTTTGATATGCTGGTGAGTACTTGTATGCCTTGTGGTCCAAGGCGTTTAAGGTGTATGTTGCTTATGTTGTCTGGTCCACAGGCAGATGAGTGCTTGAGGTTGCTGATGATGTGCTTCGTCTGGTTGTAAGTGAAAGGTGCGAAGTTTGGGTCTGTGGGGAACTGTCTCTTACGTCGGATAGACTCTCTTACTCAAGATCTAAAGATCTTGCTCTTACTGACACTCTTCATAGATACATCGTAGTGGAAATAAAAATTAACACAAAGTCTTGCTGAGACTGGTGGTGGTTTTATACCGATAGGGTTACTGGATACCTCGAAATCAAAAGCTTAAAGAAAAATACAGCTTGGCTGTGAGTGGTATGGTCTTCAAGTTATGAAACTCCCCAGGCGTGATAATAAGCTCATGTGTCACTGAACAGGCGGCGTGGGTGAAGTGTGGGATTGTGCGCATGGCGGTAAATGGGTAATTGAAGGGGTACACACGTCAGTACTCTAAGTGGGCGTTCAGAACCGCGACGCATAAAGTAGAAATAATTTCCCATCTCGTAACTATGCTTTGGTTTCACAGGAAGAGCAGAGATTAGGCAGTTTGTGCACCCTCCTTTCCTTGTTCCTGCAGAATCCTCCGGAACGATGAAGGCTTCTGATTTTTGCTAAATGATTGGGATTGGTAATGAATGGAGTAAGAGTTTGATATATTCTGAAAATCACAAGGCAACGTTATAGTTTTCTTCTCGTAATCAAGCTTGATATCAAGTAGAGCAGGTGACTTGGGAATATCGCACACACTCTCGTTTCTTTGTCCTTGTTAGGAAAGGGGGGGGGGGGGGGTTACAACCTGGTACTGATTGTAAATGAATTGGTGAGTTTAACAGGAAGAACAAAAGGCGTGGGTATATTGCAAACTCCACCTCCCTTGCACTTCTTACAAAACAAATGTTAGTTACGAACAGGTATTGGTCATACATATGTTTGTGAACCAGCGATCACGAAGTGTTGGCAGAGCGTCTTTACGCCGCGGCCAGCTTCTGTCCTTTTCCTCTGCAGTCATGGAAATCGGAGTTGAATTACCTTGGTCCTAGAAGGTTCCCTGCCGCTTCTTCCATATTTATTTTGCATTTTACACCACCTATTATTTTGTTCTTGCTGCTGCCGCACTTCATTATTTAACTTAGGCAAGAACCGTCATAATAAAGGAAGTAACGATGTCATAATTCTTTACTTGCAATCTCTTCTGTGCATAATTAAACTCGTTTGAGGATGACAAGAATATATTTAAAATTGTTATCGTACTTCATGAGAATGTGAGTGCGTTTAAGTACTTGGGTAGTGTGATGAGTAAGGATGGAAGTCTGGAGGGTGAAGTGCTTGAAAGGGTGCAGCAGGGAAGGAAGGTTGCTGGTTTCTTTGAAAGCAGTGATAAGAAACAGGGAGGTGAGCATGGAAGTGAAAAAGTTGCTACATGACAGTATCGTGATACCAACTCTAACATATGGAAGTGAAGATTGGACCCTGTTGGAGGGATAGAAGTCAAGAGTGAGAGCAGTGGAAATGAGTTATTTGAGAGGAGCATGTGGAGTCACATGGAGAGACAGACTGACAAATGAGGAAGTGAAGGAGTGTTGTGGTGTGGATGTGGACGTGATAGGAAGCGTTAGGAGAAACACGTTAAGGTGGTTTGGGCATGTGGAGAGGATGGAGAGTGAGAGACTGACGAGGAGAGTGTATGTGAGTGAGGTGGAGGGGGGGAGAGGGAGGGCGAGGCCGAGGATGAGATGGAGGGATGGAGTGGAGAGGTATATGAGAGAGAGGTGTGTGAGCTGGGAGCAGGGTATTGAAATGGCTGGGGACAGAGTGACATGGAGGCGATTTGTTTGTGGCCACCCCTTGCGGGATTGAGGCTTCTGGCAATAGATAGATAGATAGAGTTCATGAGTTATGTTCTGTAGTATACATTTTAAACCTTTTTACTCCTATGGCTGCCCAAATTGCCTTCAGCCCAGTAAAAATGGTGTTATTGTGAGTATAATGCGTAGTTGCAGTCAGTAATCCTCTTACACACGCGAAATTGTGAATTGAATAAAGGGAGATTACAGTCCATCCGACTGCCTTGAATATTGTTGGTTAGTTTATCAGGATGTCATTAGTTTTTTTTTTATCCAACTCTGGGCATAGGCTTCACAGCCTGCTATCAAGGCCCAGCAGTCCTCCTACATATCATACACTTCTGAAATATATTTGTGCAAATATAATGTTAGTATCATCCCCTTCATTCCAGTGACGTTTGAGTTTAGTTTATCCTTGCTGCCTCCCAATCAGTATTATTAAGCGCAGGAGAGACCTCACTGAAGAGGTTTATGACGACGGTCTAGCCTTTCTTGTTCGAAGAGTTTCAAGAGGTAACTAAATTGAAGAGTTTCTAGAGCTAACTAAAGTGAAGTAAGGGTAGCGAAAATTAAATATAAAACGCGTCCGGAATTGAAGTGGTTGACTTGGAATATGGAGAAATAATAAGGAAGACTTGGTAGAGAGGTTGCTAAGGTCAGGAGAACGTGGGTGTTGGTGGCGTGTGCTGTATGTGGGGTGCGGGTTAGCGGGTACACCAGCGATGAATTATTCTGTGACGCCCCACAGGCTATACTGCACCACTGCTGAACAACGCATGTTAACACTTTGCGTCCGAATTACACACTTCTACCAACGACACATGATATCAGTAGATGACCGTCTTCAGTAGAAGCCTGAGGCATCAAAAATATTTTTTTTTTTATCACGATTTACGATTTAGCCAAACATAAACAGCATTGCAGTTCATTCCAAAGTACGGCGGACAATATTATTCAGCTCGTGATAAACTGGTCGTAGTCAAAGGGTAAACGCTCACTCACTTTCAGCCCTGTTAAATCGGCTGGCGTTATGTAAAATAGAATACGAGAGTTGTCCCTGCCACAAGATGGTTAATGGTAACAACACTAACACTCCTATACCCTATACTCACTGTGCAGATGTAGAAAATTGTCTTGCGTTTGCTGGACAATAATACAAGAGTTGTTCCGAGCGTGAAAGCGTTTGTATCTCGAAACTGGAAACTGGTTGGTAGCCTACTAGATGCCCGTATCTCGACTGTACACAACAACTAATATTAAAAAGTCGTAGCTGCGAAGAGCAAATGAAAGCGAGGGGCTGTAATTACTTTTATTGGAAATGCATAGACAGCATAAGTGTACATCATTTTGGTATAGAATGTATTTAACTTCTTTGCAAAAATGACCGTGTGTAATAATGTTATTTTATTCCCAATGATGATGGTAGAGACTGTCAAGAGAACTAAGTAGAGTGTGAAACTAGAGGTTGGTGTGGTGTGTGGAGGTGAGGAGATGGCGGGTGTGTGTTGGAGTGACTAGACCCACCAGGACCTGAACTCCGCCACCATGTAACCTGCGGCCCAGCACTCACGCCTGAACTTTCCTACTCCTACTATATCTCCTCTGCTGCTGTTGGACTTCCCGTCATGGTCGTCATGAAGGACACTAATGTCATCGACTTGTCCGATACTGAAGTAGGTGCTCCTTTGGTGGTGAGGACCTCTGAGCCCAACGGCAGCGCTCCACCTCCCGCTGCTGGTGCCGCCCTCGCTGCCGCCGCTGCTGCTGCCGGCCCCGCCACCAACAACAACAACTGTGACTCCATCAGCAGTGGCAGTGGCAGCGGCGGCACCACCAGGCCCGAGAGGCCCACTGTCACTTTTGACCCAAACCCCACCATCCATCTCACTAATTCAGGTAATACATTTTCCTGCACACTTGTCGCCCTTGCCCCCTGCTTTCGCGCCTGGCATCCCGCAAAACCCGCATGACAGCCTCTCCCCCTACATAACTTAGCCACCCGTTGTTTTGTTGTGTTGTGTTGTGTTCAGATCAAAGTAGAGTAGTGACTCGACATTAAATAGAACAAGGGACAGTAGTGTCTAGACAGCATTACATTATTCGTCCTTCGTGCGGTACAAGTGGAGGGGGGTCATGCCAGAAGGGAATACTGAAGGGTTTGTGAGGTGGAACTAGGCTATGAATGGGCAATATTTTGTTAGCTGGAGGTTTTGTAGTACTTCCTCATTACATATTTATCTTTATGTACGGTATTGCAGCTTATTTTATTGTATGTTTTAAAGAATATAAATAACTCAAAAACTATATTAGCGTACCAGAGACCGCATACCTTCGCCAATGCCATTGCCATTAAAAAGGATCCGGATCCGCCCCAAAATTTAATCAGTTCTTTCTTGGCCCATGGCCCACCCTTCCATAAAGTTTCACTGAAATTCATTGAGAACTTCTGAAGATAGTTTGGCAGATACAGATCCGGATCCCCCCAAATGTAGTCACTTCCATGGCCCCATGGCCCACCCTTACACAAAACTTCATTGATATTCATTGAGAACTTTTGGATATATTGTCACAGACTGACAAACTTAGGTGGATACGTAATCTCCTCCAACTTCGTTGGCGGAGGTAACTAGTAAGGCTGAGCTGCTAAGAAGTGGCTGTTAATTCTGGCGTGAGAGGTGGTATTGTGTGGTATTTGATGAGCTTCAGATGGTGGCCCTCTCGACCCTGGTGACATTTCCAGGATGCCGGGCGGAGAGCACTGTTTCCAGGCGACTTAGCGTGATAAATTGGAATCTGGCTATTAGCGCGCCCACCCAAGCCGCCCTTTGTCTTGCCCTCGCCTCGACCCTCAGCTCGCTCCAGCATCCCTAGCTTAAGATCTCTTACGCTGAATAAAATAGTCTGTCGTTAACGCAGAAATATAGAAGGGAAAGGCGACTATGAGCAAGTTAACCAATTTGCTGGTTTGTCCAGAGCAGCCTACTGTTGTCAGAAATCTCTTTTATAGATGGACAGATAGATATATACAAAGGTATAAACAGGCAGTCTAAAGCAGAACTTAAGGCCAGGAACATTCATATACAGGGTGGTCCATAAATAGCTCTCCACCAGAAACTCAGCTTGAGGTTGCAGGAGAAACAGTGATTACGTTGAGCGAACCGTCCCCAACAACACATCAGAAGTCAGCCGGCGGAGTGGAGGAGAATATGCAGACCACCCTATATATGGCACCGGCTCCCCCATCCAGCTTTCAGGTTCCCCAGCTCAAGACTGCTCACGCTGCATTTCTCTTCTGCCTCGCCATGCCTCACAGTTACCCCATAATGCCTCGATATCCCTGTACCCTGTGATCCGTAGTCTGAGTGACAGTAGCAAAAAGGTGGCAAGAGTTTAATGAAGATGATTGGTGGTTACTATTCTTTTGCACAGTTGGTGACAAATTACTGATCCACTGCCTTACCATAAATAACAAGACTGTGAGCACTGACTTTTGAGGCACTGATGCAGTTTTGGGAACCGAATAAGCGTTCAGAATGCCATAATTGTCTCACAAAAAGTGGAACGATATTGTTCACAACATTTATATGGTATTTACCTTTCAGTATCGACTTACTCTGCATAAAAAATATACAGAACTTATTTAGGAATGATATGCACAAATAAACAGATCATTAAAGGGTAGGAGAGAGGTTGATAAATCCGTGAGAATACGACCGTCTGTTTCGTCTCATTAACTCTCCTCCTCTAACTGGCTCTCTTCAACCTCAGTCTCTTCGCCGCACTGTTGCCTCTTTATCTCTTTTCTATCAATACTTCAATGTTCATCCCCCCTCCGAACTGTCTGCTTTCATCCCTCCACCTCTACGACGGATGCGTAGCACCCGTCCAGCAACAAACTCCCATCCTTTTTCTGTCCAACTCTCTAATGCAAGAGTTAACCTTTACTCCCAGTCCTTCATTTATGCAACAGGTCAACTCTGGAACTGTCTTCCTTTGTCTGTATTTCCTACTTCCTATGATCTCCAATCTTTCAAACGCAGTGTGTCCAGGCATCTCGAAATGAACGGATCTTGAATTTGGCTCTCTTTTGTATTGTTTTTGTTTTTATCTTGGAAGGAACGGTTTGTGGGCTCCTGGCCTTTGGTTCCTTCCGTCTTGCATTAAAAAAAAAAAAAAAATCTGGTCCCTGCAGCTGCCATCACACCAGCGCACCCTGGGCCCCTGGCCTCGGTCTTTGCCTTCACTCGGTCAACAGCGCCAGCCGATATTACCCCCGCGTGTCCCAGGCAATATCCACACTCTGGTCTCTACTGCCCACTTAACCGTCACTTCCACCACTCTTTAACCACTTCAGTCCCGTGACGTATTTTATTACATTTTTGCTAACTCGGGTGTTTATATTCAGCTTAGGAAGGACCTCTGGTAATGACGAGAGTACTGACAGCTGAATGTAACCCCTCAAATTGATAAAAACCGTCTTGAGCTTAACAGAATATCAACAACCGATCCAGACCTCAACCTTTGCTTTTACTCAGTAAACAGCAGCAGCCGATATTACCCCAAGTGTTGCTAGTCATATCACTGCGCTGCCTTCCCTCCCCACCCCCCCACCCCACACTTCCACCACTCATTAACTTTATCCACTTCTGTACGACGACGCATGTTTTATATTGCTGCCTCCGGGCGATGTTATTCAGCACACTGGGACGCTTTTGTACATAAGGGATTGCGACAGCCAGACAATTTTGTTCAGCATAAGGAGAATACCCTCAAACTTCTGTTCGGAAAAATCTCAAGCTCAGTAACATCCCCCAGAGATGACAAGAATACAAAAATCGGGCTAAAGGGGTTAACCCATACGAACTGCAGTAAGTGGAAGGCAATAGTGTGGCAGCAACAACACTGATAAGAAGGCCATGAAACAGAATAGACCGTATTAGTACTTCAGGAAGGAAGGCTGGACGTGGCAGGAGTATTAGTGGGCAACGAGACAAGAGGCTGACGAATTATGCTTTTTTTTTTTTAATGAGGCGTAGAGATTTTATCGGCCGTCATCCAATACGTTAACCTGATGCTGCCATCGACTCTGTAAAATTGGCTCTTTAACCGCAAACCTGTCCTTCCCGCACCACTTGGCCGTGATCTGCATTGCGTTTTTATTTACTTTTATTATTATTATTATTATTATTATTATTACTATTATTATTTATTCGTCACTTGGGTGATTCCACTTGAATAAGTTATTAGCTGTTATCAGACTTGGAAAGCGGATACTGATTGACGTCGTTAACCCTCCAGTTCGAAAACGTATTCTCTGTTTTATTCTTGAAAATTCCAGATGATGAAATTTATATTTGGAAAACCTTTAGGTATGGCATTCATAGCTTCTTCGGGGGTAAGAGGAGCACTCCTACCAAGCTGAATAAAATCGCCTGGAGACAGCAAGAATGAAGTCACAAAGGCGTCCTTGGAGTGAGAGGTTAAACTGGGTTCACACATTTTCTCCTGTTATCAGATTTCTCCATGATAGAGACGCCTTTTTATTTTATTTTCTTTTTTTCCGCGATCAGTTTGTTTGAATTTTTATATGCCATAAGCTGTCATCAAAATTACAAAGTTTATACTGCCATCGTGTCGGTAACTGTGGTCCTTAAACTATAAAATTCTTTTCGGTCAGCTTCCTCTTGTTTGCAAAGAGAGGTATGTGGCATTTATTAATTTATTTAGTTAGTTACTTGAGTCCTAAAAGAGCGCGTAAAAGCTTTCTTATCCAGTTCGTTGCTTTATACTGTCACCGGGTCGTTTTATCTGGCCCTTAAGTAGGAAAACTCTCCTCCCGTCTGCTTCGTCTTTCTCGCGATGGAAGTGTTTATTTCGTGGCCAGCCTGTTCGACGCATAAGACTGCAGGTAAAACTTTAAAGCTAATCCAATTTGTTGACTATAGTGCCATGGAGGCGTTAAAACTGCCCCTCAAACTGGAAACCTGTTCTTCCGTCAGCCTCCTCTTGTTCGCCGTCCCCACCCTCTCCTGTCAGTGGCATTCTTGTATAGCGTTAATATCGAGAAATGCCTGGCTTCTTTCATTGGAACTTTTCCCCCTTCACTCGTCTCAGTAGCCTTGCCACATCAGTGATCCCCTGTACCCTCGTAGCCAGCCAGCTTCCGGTGTCTTTGTCCTCCTCCATTTCATCCTTTCTCTCCCATTAGGACACGTTCAGTTGTCGCAGATTGCTGAAATATTATCCGATGTCTTCTTTCATACCCCCCACATCCTATTGTCTTCACGTTATTTTCCGATACCTCCCCCCCC